>DWBA01001152.1:0-11163 GCA_018236825.1 Apodemia zela
ATTTTACATTCTACCAACTTCTACCAACATTTGGCACATAATCTACTAATTTTCTAAAATTCGGGTTGGCAACACTGGCCTAAGCTCTCCAGTGCCAGCTTGAACGCATTCAGCGTAGAGCGGATCGAACAGGCTATTTCGAAATGGTTTGACTCTTTAGCATTACGCGGAGATATAGCTTCGCTCTGCTCTTCTATTGCATATATCACAGAGAGTGTTCCGAAGAGTTGTTTAGTTGGATTATGTTTCTCACGGCACTTTGCCTAGCTTTGGCACTTTCCTTTCTTCCTTTTGGAATCAATTAAGAAGGTTCGGAACTCGTGCTCTAGAGATTTGTAGTGGGGGATTGGGTTTGATTGCCGCTGTTCAGCTGTGAGCTGTGTGTTAGCTTCAAAGTCAAATTTGCTAAGTTATATTAACATTGTTATTACAGTTTAATATAAATATATTGTAGCAAGATTGGTTGCAAAAATATAAATAGGTAGAGTTCCGCAACGACTCGCCCGGGTATTTAGTACCACCGCCTTACATATTCCTGCCGCAATAGCGTCCATGCTTGTCATTGTTGTGTTCCGGTTCGGAGAGTAAGGTAGCCGGTAGACTTATGCATGTTGCACTGCCATCCCGCCGCGCGGTAAGCAACGCTCGATTAATACTTTTGGTTTCTATAAGCGATGGTTTCTCTTTCCATCAGGAGAGCCATCTGCTTGTTTGCTATCTTATGATATAAAAATACTACTTCTCCCGACCTAAGAATCGAACTTGTTACCTTATGATCTGAGCCCAACAGACTAACTACTAGAGCAACGAGGCAGTGTATCGAAATTAAACGCAGTTAAAAGTACAAAAAAAAAACTTCACATACACTGAGTAGTATTTAGCCAACAGGTATTTTGTTCCCACTTTTTACGAGACCCTAAAATCTTACGCCCCTATGAATAGGCGAGATGAAACGTTTTGTGCGTACTAGTTCTTTTGCGAGGGGAAAAACAAATACAGCTTCAACGCAAAGTTTCCTGAAAGCAGCTAGAGGCAATTGAGAAAATAAAAACTTCAAAATACATTTTCATACCCCATCCTCGCCATGTTTTGATTATAAATATATTACATGGAGATTGTGCAGAACTCTTATGTAGTCAGTATACATAGAATATATTTTAAATGGCCCTATGCGTGCAGTATTTAGACCGTTTGAAGTTATACTACCTATTTCAATAGTTGTACTAACGAGACTCTATGGTCTAAGATTTGAACCTAACTCAACCTTCACCGGGCTGATTTAATTAAAATTTAGTTTAATAGAGAATGTATCAATTTGCTAAAATAAACCTGGACGGGCTAGTTTTATTTAATAATATAAAAAATAATAATTTAATGTTGCAACATCGAGGTAATAAGAAAATTTTATACCAACTTGACAATGAAACCTATAGAATGTGCAATCATGCAACTTTCACAAAGTTGAATGATTGCATATTTATTTGTGCTTGATTTTTATAAGTATCAAAAGTTAGCACACAAGCAGATGGCGCTCCTGAGGGCAAAATATAGAAATATTTTAATGGTGCGTTGCTACTTGCTAGCCAAACGGCAGCTACGAGTATGTAATGCCACTTGCACAAATTAAGCGACTACCTTGGTTTCCAAACAAGTTATCGGGGCCACATTATCGTGCGAGGTTTCGTGGTTTGTTGCCGCAATAAAACTTCGTGGTTGTTCTACGAAGAACTAGGTGGCCACATATACCCCGTCGACAATAGTCTGTCTCGCTTCAACTTGCGATGCTCACCCAATGCCAACGCAAGATGAACTTAGACGCGATACAAAACTAACAACGAGTTGGTTACACTCCTAGCGACAACGCGAATCTTTTATTTTTATATGTATCATAAGATAGCAAATAAGCAGATGACAAAAAAACTAGATTTCTTCGTTGAAATATGGATTTCCGCAAAGTAACGCCTAAATCAATACAATAAGCAGATGGCTCTCCTGATCGGTACAGCCAGCCATCGGTTATAAACACCAAAGATTTTAATTGTGCGTGATAATCCGTATGCAAGGGTGTTAATGCTGCATGCATAAATTTACTGGGTACTATACTTCCCAAACCGGGACACGACAGTGACAAGCACCGACGTTTATTGCGATAGGAAAAGCTACAGCGGTGGTACCAAACCCGGACAAGATGTTGAAAAACTATACCACCTAGTAGTCACTGTAGTAGTGACTCGTATAGACAACCGCTCGCTTTTTATGACTTGCGTGGCAGAATGGCAGATGGTGTATTCTTCTCTATAATCACAATCTGGGCCGTAGGGCGATAATGCAGCCGCGACATGATATGATATG
Organism: Apodemia zela; assembly: GCA_018236825.1. Lineage (NCBI taxonomy): Eukaryota > Metazoa > Arthropoda > Insecta > Lepidoptera > Riodinidae > Apodemia > Apodemia zela. The sequence goes on from DWBA01001152.1 coordinate 2,353, forward strand.
CTATTACGGTCTGAATATGTAAGGCCCTGGTACCAATACATTTTGTGAAATCCATTGCGTGGGTATAAAATAAGTACAGACATGTACATCGATTTTGCTTTAAACTATTTTTGTAATTTGACCCATACCCCACAGCGTGGGTGAAAGTAGAAGCTTGCAAATCAATGTCAATGAATCATCAAAAGAAGTAGGGACTATAATGTCTGCTTTAACAAAATTAATGTATTGAATTCTGTGATTTTTATTTTACATTGACAAGTTTTTGCGCAAGTTTTTTGTCTGCATATTTCGTTTCTATTTAATATTTTGTGCTGATAGAGACCTTAAACTTTAGGCTAACAAAAAATAATAATCATAAGATAGCAAACAAGCAGACGGGTCTTCTGATGGAAAGAGTCAACGACCGCATATAGACACCATTAACGGTCCAAGATAGCAATCTTGTGGCGAGGTCTTCATGCCACATGCATAAGTTAACCGGCTACCTTACCTTCCAATTCGGAACACGACAGCGACAAGCACTGACGCTATTGCGGCAGGAATAGGTAAGGCGGTGGTACCAGACTCGGGCGAGACACCTAGTAGCCACGATGGTAATGGCTCACATAGTCAATTAGTCGCCTTTTACGACATGACTGACAGAACGGCAGTTGGTCTCTTCTTCAAAGGAGCCCGAACCAACACGGGGAAGGTAAACAAACAACAACAATTTGAAATTAATATAACAATAAATACTACATAATTGTATATTATTTTATTTGTAACTGATCTTGAATTAATAAAATAAAAATCATTGTGAAAGTTCTCTTGTAGAGAGAGTAGGGAAGTTGAAAGTCTTAACACATAACATGAAAGTCTAAAGACCACGATTCCCTATTTTGTAGGCTGCGGAGATTAAATCTAGCCTAATTTAGTTGCAACATTTGACCCTTGCCTTTTATTGGTGTTGTTTGTTGATTCCTAGTATTACTTATTAATAAACAAAACTAAATGGTGGTGATCTAGTTCCACTATCTTTGATACCTTGAGTGTCAGAAGAATCGATATAACTAGATACGGGTATATCTTAATCTCGTATAAATTGAAATAAACCTTCGAATATTGTAGGTATATTTTTGTCGTCTACATTTGGTGACACTCCATTTGAAATTTAAGTTATATCAAGTTATTATAAAAATCTCGTGCCTACTATTTACCTAATAAGGATTTAATATTACTTCCTGTTAAAACGGTTACATAATTTTACACGTGAAAGCAGTGTTCTTGTTAAAGCAATTAGCTTTTTCGTAAGATAAAATTGATTGAGTTTATCAACCTCGGCGTAAAGTAAACTGTTGCAACATAACTGGAAACGAAATTTTGTTTTACAAACGTTTGAATTTCAACGCAGAGTTCTTCCTGTCGGCTGTTGGCTTACTTATAAATTGCTTTCAGATGGAATATTTTAATTGGGTGACCCAAATGTAATACATGTAGACGATCTGAGTTCTAATTCAGTGCAATATTGTAAACATTTTGTTTATAGTGTACTGCTTGCACGTTTATAGAACGCAGGCGCATCCGCTTCCTACAGCCATGAGAGTTCGTTGAATTGAAACGTGCTTGTTGAGATTAACGCTATCAAAGATTTAAATATACTACTAGGCGATGTCCGCGGTATTGTCCGCCTCAATTTACTTTTACAATAAAAAAATTTAAATATAAAATTTGTTACTTGTGTGTGATTCTCTTTTAAAGGTGTTTTTTTTTAAATCGGTAGAGTAGTTAGATTCTGTTTCACTATTTTCTCTTCAAACAATCTTTACAAATATACTTAGGCGTAAACAATTATAAAGATATTAGTGTGATATTTTGGGTTGTTCCGTATTCATCCTATGACGTTTCATCCCATTTCTTCACTCATCCTAAACTAGTATTCCTAGCTCAACCTATAAAATAACTTTAGTATATTTTCTTAATTCAACCTAAATGCAGTCCTCACTCATCCCAAGATGAATATTTTTAAAAAGTATGGATAGCAAAACAATGTTTAATATTTTTTTAGAAAGTATAGTATTAATATAATTATATATTGTTTTGATACTGTGTGTGTTAATTTTTGTAAGTACTGTGTGTGCTGTGGTGTATGTCTTAAATAAACGTTTTCTATTCTATTCTATTTTACAACGGTTATAACGGTTTTAAAAATATTTGTTATTCCGACCGTGTACACAAGACTCTTATATTTTTAAAGAATTAATGTATTAGGTTGAGATAGGAATGTTTTTGGGGTGAATAAGGAACTTAAAATATATTTTTTTGTTGTGGGTTGAGTAAGGAAAATAACTAGGTTGAGTTAGGAAAAAATAATGAGTAGGATGAGACGTCATAGGATGAATATGGAATAACCCATTCTTGGGTATTGTTTATGGTCAGATGCTGGAGAGCGCGATAAACGAGTTCGCCCGCAGACGTGTAAACATTCTCCTGCATGATATCGAACGCGTGGTACGTGCGCGTGCTGCTGTTGTCTTCTTCCAGAACTTCCGCCCGCCCTCGCCCAAGAAAAGGTATTTGAACACATGTAATTTTATTTATATCATAGGATAGCAAATAAGCAGATCTCTTGATTATAAGAGATAACTGTCGCGAGACACCAAAGATGTTAATAACGTGTTACCATCCGTGATAATACATCTCGCATTAATTTAACGGCTATGTTACCCTCCATATCAATCGATATTTTTCGTACCCGAGTGATTATTTAAAATGGTACGGCGCACGGAAAAAATAATTTGGAGCCATAAACACCCCGTGTTGGTTCGAGCTTCTTTAAAAAATAGAAGATAATATGTCGAAAAAGGCGACTAATTGGCTATGTGTGATCCAATAACGTGGTTACAGATATATATACTATGCTATTTTATTTACGTCTAAAGTCAGTTGTCAAACTTAAGAGACTTTATTGTTTAGTTTAGTCTATGGTAGAATTTCGGCCATGGGCGATCGCTAGTATATTAGTAAATTGTCGTCATTGTAGGATAAGCAAAGTGAACCATACGCCAATTTGCGGTTCAGTTTACCACGGTTTACCGATTTATAGATTGGCGAGGTGATCTCTATCGCATATAGCATATTACTGAACTTAACGACTATCGCTTTTTTTCTTTTTTAGAACCGGGACCAAGAACTTTATGTCTTTATTTACCCCTTTACCTCTATGACACATTTACGACTATGACCAGTCCAATAAATTTCGATTGTCGAGTATAACTCAGAAAAAACCTCTTACATATTTGCTCGACTCGGGAACCCTACCCAGGTCACATAATCTGAAATGTATACTTTCCATTTTCGGTACTTGGTGAAACTACATTTTTAGATATTGTAAAAAAAACTCACTTTTACTCCTGTTCACTTTATATACGAGTATTTTATTGTAAAATACATCCAACCGGTTTCGCTAGTTACAGCATCTTCAGGGATGTTTTGCTTAGTTATAATGTTAAACACCATTTTTATAAGCTACAAGTTGTATTTAGTCAATATTAGTTTCAATATGATTTCATCACAAAATGGTTACCATTAGACCCATTTGTTGTTAGGGACAAGAAACCACCTCGCTGGTCGATTCAAGTAGCAACGGAGCTAGCCCGCCAGTTTGTCGACGTCCACGGCCCATCGATAGCCTTCGGGGACATCACCAACATACCCGCGGACACCTTCACCGACCAGGAAATGAAGAGCGTTAAGAATCGACCACCTACACCTGTGGTAAGTGTTCGCATATCAGTGAATGACAGGTTTTTTTAAATTATAGGATAGCAAACAATCAAATGAGGAAGACAACTCAGGAAGAGAACGAAAGAGATAACGTTTGTGTATAGCAGTGTGCATAAGATTACCGGCTACCTCACCCTCCAAACCGGAACACGACAGTGATAAGCACTGACGCTATGGCGGCAGGAATAGGAGAGGCGGAGGCACCAGACCCGGGCGAGAGAGAGGGCTGAACTCTATCACCTACCATGCTCCGTTGGTTCGGACATGTAGAAAAAATGTTAGTAAACGTATTAGACGAAGCTGTAATGGCATGGATTTACAAATAAATTACGCCAAGAAAGCGGTAAAATTATTTCCAAACAAAAAATAGTGTACCTCCATTACGAAGAGAGATTGCAATCCTGCAGGTCTTGAATTATGTTATAAGGTAGCAAGTAATTCTTTTTCTCTTTATTTATTTTAGAACTTTTTGTTGTCCCAAGATAGCAAGTAGTATAAAATGAAAACCGTCACACCTAGTTATGGTTAAGCATTGACATTAAAGAGTAACAGTCGACCAACTTATAAAATGGCAAAAAATAAGGGAAATTTTCGGACAACTTCCGTTAAAAATAATTGGATAAAGTTTTTAATTCTTTAAGAGCGTTGGCAAGCTATGAAATCATAAACTGCGCGTACATGAAACGCATATGGTGTTTTTTTTTTTGATTGTATTTTGTGTAAGAAATCATTAATTAGTGCTTATGTCATATTAAAAAAATAGAGTAAACAACGAGAATTCCATTTGATGATTTGTGACAAGCCCATAAATTCGGCAAAAAATACTTTTAACCGTACCTTTAAAATACTTTTTGGTATATATCAGTATCTTCAATAACAAGATTTTTATTTAGTTCTTCATAAGATTAATATTATGTTGATTTAAAAAATCAGAAATCTTTCGTTATTATGTACTACAGTGCGCGTAATTGTTCTATCCTTGGCATAATATATTCTAAGACTGGAAAAGGCGAAAGGAATCTCGTCGCTAAAATACTAAAGGAATAGCTTAAATGACAATTTTTCTATGAGACTAAGCTATTGTATTGTATACGGTTCAATTTATTGCAAGTTTTTGTTCTATTAAGCAATACTAATACACACATATATTGAACACAGGGGGTCAAATATGACGAAATAATTCATTAAACGATTAAAATAATAACAACGAAAATACTACACATTTGGCAGACGTGCAAACTTACCCGCCTACTTAATATTCATATTTATGATTTTTTATGACATTGGAATGCTTCAATTGCTCACGTCCAAATAAAATTCTTGATTTACTACAGGCATAAATAAAAACAATTATAGTCAGCATAGTAGAAAAATTAATGGTGGTATTCAATAACTGTGCTATTAATTAAAAACTTGTATATTTGAGGATCTGTGCGATGCTATTATGCCATCGTCTTTCAAAGTTCAACTTTAATATGATATGATAATTTCATACGAATGACAGTGACAGGAAGAGTCGCATGAGATAAATAATAAAATTTGAGATAGAACCAATATGTTTTAGTAATAGGTCCCTTTGTTTCTATTTTTAAATCATTCACGTAAAAGACTATTACAGAACGTTGTAAACTACGTAGGTTTTTTGCAACAGAATGGTATATATACTTTTTGTAAACCGTTAACCTTTTACGAACTGCCTGGCAGGAAGGAACACAGCATTTATTCTTCATATTGAGTCTATACCAACAAGAAGAAAACGTAATTTTTAAATGGTGCATCATTTACTCATACGTGTAGGAACTTCGTCGTGTATTGTATTGGACTATACTTTAGACAAAGGTTATTATTATGGATAATATGCAAAATTTTACATATAAAATGAACGTCAATTGTGTTATTGTAAATATTAAAGAGATATAATCATTAATATTGGCACGGCGCCATTCTGAGGACGTTTCCGGCAAGCCATCATATCTGGCGGCAGCTGATATACTTTCGGATGCACTGCGGACGCAGTGACGCGTAGATGGGTATATAAGGACGTAATTCTATGGCTTCCACGTCATCACTCCGTCACATTATAATCGAATATCACAACGGAATCAAGTTAATATTAGAGATTTTTATAGAATGAGCATAATCAAGCGGTTGCTCACATATTACGATGAACACTGACTGTAGACAATTCCATAACTTCTAGCACCTTGTCTACTAGACCGAAACATAGAGATTACTGATTTTATAGGATTAGAAGAAGCAGAGTTATGTGACAAGACTGATTTTATAGGATTAGAAGAAGCAGAGTTATGTGACAAGTTGTCTGCAAAACCTTTGTTATAAATCTGGTATTTACAGCTTAGAACCGTTAAGTATCAGAGTTAATTTAAACCATATAATGCTAAGAAACGGAAACTCAACTAAAGCTGTCTCTTCATTTTTCACATTATCATTTAATTTTAAATTAGAAGCAGGTACTTATTTAGTCGAAAGCTTTTTTAAAGGTATGTTTACTAATATTGTTGTTAGGATTTAATTTTGAATAATCTTTTTTGTTTGAAACAAATCTTAAGTCTTAACATACCACCACAATACTCTCTGCTGATGAGATTTAGATTTTCGATTGTGAGTCCGCAAAAAAATCTACACTTTTGTTTGACTTGGAAATCGAACTCAATATTTGATGATCTGAGCTGAATAGGCTAGCCACAAGCGATCCCGTACAAAATCAATTAGTAGTAGATTTTACAATTTACAATGTAAAAAAAACTCTCAACTTTAAAATAAATATCAACGCTTGATTTCTCTCGAACTAGTAGGTACAACTGGTGTATTGAATGTATAATTTTCTATATCAATATGAAACTAGAACTGGACTGCGCCCCTACCTTATCATCCACCTACGCTTTCCACTTTGCCGTCTAGTACTCTTCGTTAACCACAATGTAGATAGTGCTTTCGGTCAATAATTCATTACACATTGCAGACATTTTGTCATTTTAATAGAGCTTAAAATCAATAACGTACGATACTATAAATTTTAAAGGCTTCCAAACAAAAGTTGTATAAATATTACGCTTTCCTTTTTTATCATAAGATAGCAAACAAGCAGATGGCATTCCTGATGGAAAGAGACGACCATTGCCTATAAAAAATATTAATTAAAACTGTTAAATTAATATTTCGAAACCGTGTAAAAGCGTAATATATAAGTATTATTTAACTTTTAACAAAACAAAGTGAAACAAGCCACAAACAAAACTTAATTAGACGTTCGTAGAGTTTATAAAGAGGAGTTATGGAAGTGACGAACTTCGCATATCGTTGACGAAACCGCCTTAGATTTCTCATTTCTCTTACAATTTTCTTTGAATATTTCGTAGTACAGTTAACGACAACAACAATCTTAGTTCAAACGAAAGTATTTCCATAGTGATTTGAAACGATATGGTGATGATATCATCAGGATAGTGATGGATTACGATTGTATTATTCAGATTCAGTTTCGTCACATTTGTGTCATCATTATAATCCCGTGTTAGTCCAGGCTCCTTTCAGGATTACGGAATTTTGTTGAAAATAATTGTGCAGCTTTTCAATTTTTGTTATATCATACATCCAAACAAGCAGATAGCTATCTTGGTGGACATAGGTTATTATCGCCTAAACAAAATCTAACGCACCATAAACGGTGCGTTCCCACCTGTGATGTGTGTAAGTAATGCAACGTGCATTAAGTTTACCAGCTACCATAACCTCCAACACCGGACCGTGACAGTTGTGAGCTCTGACGTTATTACGACAGGAAAACCTATCGCTGTGGTATCAAATCCGAGTGAGATGTGACAAAACTGTACCCGCTTTGTAATCACGATAGTAATTACACGTATCGCCAATCGTTTACCGTTTGCATTTTACAAATTGCCTGGCAGAAGAAAACGTTCGTATAGCTCAAATTAATAAATTCCTAAAGATTTCAATAATGTAGTTACAACTGAGAAATAAAAAAGGAGCAATGATACTTTTCTCCCTTCCTCCGAGGTCCCAGGTTCAATTCCCGGGTCGGGCAATTTGGAGAATGTTTTTTTTTTCAGTTTTCTGATAAAAGCAACGTTTTCCGGGATTGGAAAAGTGCCCGGTTGGCGATAGGCTAGCCACCTATCACATTGTGGGACCGAGTACCTATCTTCGGCCAATAGTGGGTGCACTGATTGTACCTCTGCCTACCTCTTCGGGGATATGGGCGTGAAGATACTTTTGATACTTTTCGGTTTAATTTGCTTGTTGAGTTTGTTAGTTATAAAAATGTTAGATGTTGAATGTAAAATGGATGAATAAATGACTTATACAGTATAAAACTTATAGAAACGCACATTAACATCTTTGGTGAATAAAGGCGATGGTTACTTCTTTCTACCAAGTAAGTCATTTGCACGTTTGCTATCCTGCAATAAAAAAAAAGGAATGAATTTATTTCTTTATATACAGAGTCCTGGAAACGATATCCCCTTAATTGATACTGCGACTGCGGATTTTTTTTAACGTACATAATTTTTACACGCTTTATTTTCTGTGTAATAAATGTTGCCATTTCTTTGGAATTCTTTCAAAACAATCTAGTACCACGTTAGTTTATCAATGAGTTTGCAATTCTTTTGCTTACAATCTAGGACTACGTCGACCGAAACAAGGGTATCAAAATATAAGAAATCGGGCTTGACGATACTGCACATTAAATGTTTGTAAACAATAAGAGCAAATGCTGTTTCAAGTTTTTCAACGAATTTGTTTGTTTGAAATTATATATTTTTTTTATTTTACGTAAAACAATTATTTTATCGCCTTTGTGGTCTAGTGGTCCGATGTTGGAGTTGACCACACGAGGTCCCGGGTTCGATTCCCGGGTCGGGCAATTCAAAAAATGTGTTTTTCTAGTTTTCTGATAAACACCACGTTGCCAATAATCGGAAAAGTGCTCGGTTGGCGATAGGCTTGCCACCTAACACATTGTGGGGCCGAGTATCTTCGGCTAACCGCGAGTGTATTAATTGT
>DWBA01001153.1:0-11162 GCA_018236825.1 Apodemia zela
GCAAATAATTTGCTTACTTTGGGGTTAGATCAGTTCGTGTAATTTGTCCCGGAATATTTATTTATTTATTTATTCCTTTGAAGCATAGATCCTCTGCCGTTCGCCCGGCTCTATTACCACCGTCTTACCTATTCCTGCTGCAAAAGCGTCAATGCTTGTTACTGTTGTGTTTCAGTTTGGAGGGTAAAGTAGCTGGTAAATTTGTGCATGTGACATTAAGACCCAGCCACTAGGATAGTAAAGCACGGTTAACATTTTTGGTGTCTATAAGCGATGGTTGTCTCTTTTCATCAGGAGAGCCATTTCCTTGTTTGCTTATTCTCATGATATAATTTTTTATGTCATCTTATGAAATAGAAACAAAGGCCGTAAATTTAGGTTTATTTTTCTTTAAATACTTACTATTAGTTATTGGTAAATTTCCTTAAATATTTTATAGGAATAACTCTACCTGGTGCGATGGAAGGAATCAAATTCTACGTGATGCCAAATATGTCGAAACTTTTCGAATCTGAAGTTTGGATTGATGCTGTGACGCAGATCTTCTTCTCGTACGGTCTGGGCTTAGGTACTCTAGTGGCATTGGGAAGCTACAATAAATTCACCAATAATGTCTACAAGTAAGTATTTTTTAATATTTCATATGTTTGAGAAGTATGGGGAATTTAATGAAATGCTCGATCGCTGGATAAATGAAGTCTGTAATTGCATGTTTGATATAAAGGGTCATTAATTGACTTGAAATCAATCCAGGACTACGTCAAAAAGCTCAATTTCGTAGGTGCTAAGATTCAAAGACCAACAAACTATACTACCTAGTTAGTTGGTTTCACAGATTCGTGCCAAGCAAAAATGCCTTAAGACAATACATTAGTGGAATTTTAGACATCTAAACAAATATTGGAAGATATATTCTGTGATATAAGGCTAGTTCTAAAAATAAATATTTAGAGACAAAAAATATTGCAATCACTTTTTAAATACTTTTCATGATAAATGAGATTGAATAAATTAAAATAATCATCTTTACATACTGACAAAGAATTTTGCCGATAAAAATTTGCTTTATTATCGACGACTCAAGTTAATCTCCGCTGCAATTAATTAGATGTAATTAAGAAGAAGGATCTAGATCTGAGGTAATTTAAAGATTCCCTACATATTCCTATAATATGTAGTAACTTGAAAATGAATGCTGCTTGAATCCAATAATTTCTTTCAGGGATGCTCTGATTGTGTGCACAGTAAACTCAAGTACTTCAATGTTTGCGGGATTCGTGATATTCTCTGTGGTCGGGTTTATGGCTCATGAACAACAAAGACCTGTGGCAGAAGTGGCAGCATCAGGTAAAATATAATGAAGCTTAAACATTTAAGGGTTTGAATTATATACAAAGATAACTTTTTGTTCGAGAAATAATTTCATCATATATCTAAGAAGGTAAATCCATAAATATTTTATTGATTAACCTTCTTAGATCGGTTTCCTGGGGTATTTTGAACATTTGACCTTGCGGTACTGTCACGCCGTACTTTTGGGGCGAGCAGAGTTCTCAGTCAGAGTTTAAGTTTAAATATGTGCTGCCAACGCCCACGCTAAGTACTGTCTCCTGCAAAACCGGACGTCGTCTTAGTGCGGTTTTTGGACTAAATGTCGAGTGTGACAACAAACAGATTTGCAATAAATCTTTATATTTCAAATGTTAATGGGTGGTGGCCTCTTCTTAACATTAGGTAGCACATCTACTCGTATATCAGCCGATCAATGAAAAAATAAATGTTTGTCGACTTTGTCAAATATTTCAAATATAGTAGTTATATCAGTTATATTTAGTCTAACAGGAATTCTGAAAAATAAGATAATCATTAAAAAACAAATAAAATCAACTAACATCTATTTCTGCTTAAGTTTAATATTACAGTAGTTCAAAAATGCGAATTATTTTTCATAGGATATTGTGGCTATAACGATAAAATATTACAATGCTTTTATGATATTATAATAAAAAAATATTTTTAGTATAATTAAATACACCATTTTTAAATGTCATATATTATATAATTTATAATCTACATTGTCAAAATTTGAAGATGAAGTATCTTAGATAGAAGATACTTCTTCACATTATTAATTACCTTCTTGGGTTATCATCAAATAAATAGTTCTGTTTTAAAATTCACTTTTATGTTTATTTTTAATTAGTTACATATAAAAAGGTCGTGTTTTTTGAAAATTTTCATTAAGATACAAATTACATATATACCCTGTGTTGGTCCAGGCTCCCTTGGAAGAATAGACCACTTGACGTTTTGCTACTCCGTTCGTAAGAGGCGAACGTTTGACTACGCGAGTCACTACCTTCGTGGCTACTAGGTGGTAGAGTTCCGCATTGTCTCGCCTGTGTCTGGTACCACTGTCTTGCCTATACCTGCCGTAATAGCACGAAAGTGACTTGTCACTTTTGTGGTCCAGTGTAAGGTAGCCGGAAAACTTAAGCATGTGGGATTAAGACCTCGCCGCCTCATTGCTATCTGTGTGGCGGGATGGTTATGCCACACCCTTACCCTTAAAACCAAAATACGACAGTGAAAAGCATTTAGGCTATTGCGGCAGCAATTTAGGTAAGGAAGTGGTACCAAAACCCGGGCGAGTCGTTGCAGAACTCTACCACCTAGTAGTCACGATGGTAGTAACACGGTCGCAGAACGGCAGTCTGTCTATTCTTCAAAGGAGCCCAGGCCAACGCAGGGAAAAGTTATTTAATATGATTACATGATATTTCCAGGTCCTGGCCTTGCATTCCTTGCATATCCATCAGCTGTATTACAACTACCAGGGGCACCGCTATGGTCTTGTTTGTTCTTCTTCATGCTTCTGCTGATCGGGCTTGACAGTCAGTTCTGTACCATGGAAGGCTTCATCACGGCAGTTATTGACGAGTGGCCTAAGCTTTTGAGAAGACGGAAGGAGATATTTATTGCTGTTACCTGTGTTATATCTTATTTGGTCGGCCTGTCATGTATATCTGAGGTAAGTTTAACTATAAACAAAACTAGTTCATTTCAGACACGAAAATATCATTTTTTTTATCATAGGATAGTCACCATGTAGACAATTCTCCCGGAACCCTCGGTATGCGAGTTCAACTTGCACTTAAACGGTTTTTAAGAAACACGGCCTTTCTGATAATAAAATATGTTTATGGTTCGTATTCTATTCGCGTGATAGGGATGAAAAGTCACACGTGTAAGTTTACCAGCTAACTCTTCAAGCCAGAACATAATTTACTGCGACAGGAATATGTGATAGAGTAAGAGCCCGCGGTAGTCAGACCTTCGTCATTTTATTAAACCTGAAAGTTTCCCAGAGCATAGTCCTCAACCCACGTAAGAACGATCAGTAAAGAAAAAAGGAAAAGTAATCATCGTCCAAATTTCTTAATGCCTAATCGTTCTTACCTGGGTCCCCAAGACTTTGCGCTGAAAAACTTTCAGGTTAAATAAAATGACGAAGGTCTGGCTAACGCGAGCTTTTAGGATATAATGCAGTGACAGCGTGCTCGAATGAGTTGGTTGAGAAAACGAAATACCGAAAGTTATGTTGAATTGACACAATTTGCATACACTTTAATTTCACTGCACAATTTATACAAGTGTGTGCAAATTGTGTTATTTTATTGGAATTTCACCAGTTGAATATATTATGTTGAATTGTTCTTGAATCAATTTGAAATATGCTTTTTGATTGCAGGGAGGAATGTATGTCTTCCAAATTCTGGATTCTTATGCCGTGTCCGGGTTCTGTCTGCTGTTCCTGATATTCTTTGAATGTGTCTCTATATCTTGGGCGTTTGGAGTCAACCGTTTTTACGATGGCATTAAGGAAATGATTGGATATTATCCTACGATTTGGTGGAAATTCTGCTGGGTTGGATTCACTCCTACAATTTGTATTGTAAGTATTATTTTTAAGATAAGTTGGCAGAGCGAACTAGATAAGCAAAGACATGAAAACACTGAAGCGCATCAGATTAAGGTATGGTGGGTTAATCGCGAGCTAAAATTTCTAAAATCGGCATTCTCAAGCTCCTCTGAATTTTCTTTTATTTTGAAGGAAATGATCTAAGAATAATGAAAAAAATATAATCTAACAATTTCCACAAGCCGAAGGTATTAAAATTTAATTTTTTTACTACCCTAGACGCCCGGCTCTTTGTAAAGTGCTTATATTTGGTGGAGAGCCTCAACAGTGTGCGAGGTTTTATTTAATTCTGACGCGCTCGAGTGAATACCAAAATTATGCCTTGGGCTCACCTACTATTAAGAGCTTTTGTTGAGTATTTGTTTGGTCTTTCAGAGCGTGTTCATCTTTAACTTGGTGCAATGGAAACCGATCAAGTATATGAACTATGAATATCCGTGGTGGGCGCATGCTTTTGGATGGTTCACGGCTTTATCCTCCATGTTATGCATCCCAGGATACATGATCTATCTTTGGAAATTCACTCCTGGGACCAGACTTGAGGTTAACTTTTATCAACTTTTATGTTATATTAGAGTTTGTTGATGTAAGAAGCTTACTTAATATCCTTCGGCCAAAGTCAATCTCACATCTACATAGACGTATAGTGTGCTCTGCAATTATCTAATGAGACTTTGACAACTACCAACTTCGCAAAGAATATAGACTAGCTGTGACAAACTATAAAACTTTAAGAAACTTTTCAACTTTTCACTTTTCAATTATATTTTAGTAAAATTTTACAATAAAAGATTCCAAGTTAGATCAGATACTATAACTTTGTACTGGGATTAATAATAACTTTTAGATGTTTAATTTTATCGTATCTTAGAAGACTGACATTCAAGCTTCAAGGATTGCACTGCACATATTTATTGTAAATAGGCGTCAAATCTTTATTATACTACGAAATACTTTTAGTAAACTTTAGGAGTCAAGCTATTCTATGTAAGAAGAAATTCATTTATTATACTAGTGATATTGTATAAAGTTAAACCTGTAATTGTGGTTGCATCAAGTTTTTTTATTAAAAAATTTAAAGATATCAAATGAGAATATTATTTTTTATTGAATAATCGCGAGATAAACATTTATACCGTTATTTTTCAGAAATTCCATACGATTGTTCGAATCCCAGAAGATGTTCCAGCGCTTCGTACGAAAATGCAAGCAGATGAACTAGCCAAACATAATAAAGCATAATATACATAATGTTAGAGTGGACTCAGGAGAGAGCCAACAAATAATTATTGAAGTCATTAAGATATCTGTACTATTATGTACTACAATACATACGGGCGAGAAAATATTTTCACGAGAAAAATTAATGGTTTGAGGAAGCAAATGAAGACGTAATTATGCAGCTTGATACTTCAGATAGATTCTCTTGAATTTGACCTTGCTTAAACTCAACATGTACAAGACGTGTAACTTGGAGATTATTGCAGGGCGCAAATATTTAAGACGTCCTTTTGAAATAGTACAGTATATTTGCCAAATTATTGATGTACTTCTATATTCTAAAATACTACGCACAAATTATTATGACGTGCCATTTATGTTTAGATTAATTTAGTTTCATTAAGTGACTTAGTTTAGTTGTCGTTGGACAGTTTAAAAAGTGTTACTGTTGATTTAGTGTTAATTAGACTTTTGACATTGTGTTCGTCGACGCGTTCGTGTATGTTCGTACTTTATACTATATTATAAGTTTAACTTAAATATTAGTTAAATGTTACCTATCTTTACTGTCTTCCATATTATCTATGACATGTTTAGTGAATATTATAAGTGTTAGGACAAATATATTAAAATATTTAAATTCCTATAATCTATCTTTTTAAAGTTTTCGAATTGTCAATTTTAATGTCTTGTGTTACTAATTTATTGAAGTTGTATTTTCTGTCAAATTTATAATTGTTATTGAAAAATGAAATCTAATAATCAATATATAAGTTTCATATACTATTTATATTCTAGCTTTAAAATCCTAAAAGGATTAATTTAGAAAATTTAGATCGGTGTTAAATGTAGAAATAAATTTAGATTAAAACGCATTGGGACGCGGTATTTTTGAATCTGTATGTGATTTTTAAAGTAATAGATAATATAAAATATTTAATCAGTAGCTGTAAGCTGTATTACTAAAACTAATGAATAAATTAGTTTCCCAAATATTACATAGCATACATTTCTTAGTATTTTGATTAATTTTACTAGTGTAAGACAAATATTAAAAAATACATAGGAAATATAAAAATCTTTAACTTCTGTGTTCCGAGTGAGACCAAAATACATCATACAACTATTATATCATATACTGTAGATTTTATAGTAACAAGCCGCACAAAACATTGGCCTAGCTTTAGAAAATTATTTATTCTGAATATTTTTATCAAAAATTTACAAAAAGATCTGTCTCGTACTCACTTTATGAATATATTATTATGAATATGAATGTAATCATGATGTATTTTATAGTATATGTTAATCTTTGTGAAATGTGTGGATTACCAATAATACTAAGCGTTTTTAAAACTCTCACATCAGTATTAACACTTTTAAATGTCAATTGATATATTATATTAAATTATAATTCTCACTATTTACTCAAGAGCATGATTAAATTATTTAATAACTATTTGATGCCAAATTTGCTATAAGCATTTTTATTTCCTCAATATTCTTACGTTTTAATTTGTTATATAAATATATGTTTTATAAAGCTCTTTGAATTATATTCAAAAATTCAATTAAATTATGAATTCTATAATAATTAATGCAATTGTGCTTCCATATAATTTAAATGTAGACTGTTATTCATATATTTATTAAATTAAACTTAAGTTATAAAATATTAATTTTATTTAACTTATCGTTATGAAAATAACGGTTTTCCTTGGTATTTGTCAAGTTACTTTGAGGTACCCACTCCTTCTACCTAGGCATTTTGTTAACTAATGATTTCCTTTAAATTGTGAATTTGCAGTGGCATATTTTTAGGATCAGATTTTTTGACCTTCTTTTCATAATCTCTGTATTACGACAACTTTTTGACCGGTTTTATTCATATTTAAATTAGAACGATTAATATTGTCATTAATTCCTCTACCAAATTTCACGAAGTTCACATTTTTTTTATATCATTAGATAGCAAAAAAGCTTACTCACCTGATGGAAAGAGAAACCATCGCCTATAGACCAAAGATGTTAATGGTTAATCCGTGTGGCGGGATAGCAATACCACATGTATAAATTTACCGGTAAGCTTACCCTCCAAACCGGAACACAACAGTGACAAGCACTGACGCTATTGTGGCAGAAATAGATAAGGTGGTAATCGTAGTAATAGATCTATAGAGAAAATTTGTATATTTGTTAGTAGTGAAAAATCTTTAAAAAATATTTTTTTCCCGTGTTTGTGCCATTCTGCCATCTGCCATTCTACCATCTGCCATTCTACCATCTGCCATTCTACCTTCTGCCATTCTACCATCTGCCATTCTGCCAGGCAATTCGTAAAATACCATACGTGTCACTACCACCTTGTAGTCACGGTGGTAGTAACACGTATGGCCTTTTACGTCCGTCGACTTCTGCAACGTTTCATCGGGCCTGGAACCATCAATCACCTTACCCATTCCTTCCCTCAATAGCGTCAGTGCTCGTTACCTATTTCGGTTTTAGGGTAGGTAGCTGACAAACTTATGGTATTATTGTCCAGCTACACGGACTACCATTGCATTGCTACCATTAAAATCTTTGGTGTCTATAGGCGATGATTTCTCATTCACATCAGAAGAACCGTCTGCTTGATTTTTTTTATATTATAAGATAGCAAACAAGCAGATGACCAGCATTGATGCTATTGCGGCAGAATTAGGTAAGGCGGTGGTACCAAATACCGTGGCAAGACATTACCGAACTCTACCACCTAGTAGACGGTAATAACATGTATAGCCAATCAGTCACCTCTTACGACATGCCTGGCAGAACGGCTGTTGGTGTATTCTTTAACGGAGCCCAGACCAACACGGGGTAAACACGGGGTTATCCTATAATATAAAAAAAATTGAAAATTAATAATTAGGAAGCTCATCCAGAAAAAAACATAGGCTATTTTTATCCGACTAATGCCGGATTCCTATAATAAACGATCCCCCGTCTTTCGTAGCAGTTAGCGGCAGCAGTAGCCATAAGCAACCAATCTAATAATAACTAGGAGTTCCACAAGTTTATGGACATTTGGTAATTTGAAATTTATAGAAATAGTTTTAACTTACACCTTAACTAAAACGAGTCGTTTTGAATTAGTAAAACAACTCGTTTTTCGACTTATATCAATAATAACCGAACATAAGTAAAAGGATAGAAGGATTCCATGGAACTAATTGGCAGTAAAAGTAGTTATAATGATCCGTAACCTTTACCTCGTGTCCGGGCTCCTTTGAAGAATAGACCAACTGCCGTTATTAATTGGATATGCGAGTCACTGCCATCGTAACTACTAGGTGTTAGAGTTCAGCGCCCGGGTCTAGCACCACCGCCTTACCTATTCCTGCCGCAAAAGCGTCAATGTTTGTCACTGTCGTGTTCCTATTTAGAGGGTGAGGTAGCCGGTGAACTTGTACATGTGGCATTAAGACCTCGCCACAAGATAGTAACGCACCAGTAACATCTTTGGTATCTATAGACGATGGTTGACTCTTTCCATCAGGAGACCTATCTGCTTGTTTGCTATCTTATAATATAAAAAAAGGAAGTAATATGTCTAGGTCACGTAAACGTAGTCGTAGGTAAAAGCTATTTGTTATGTTTAGTTGTATTTCAAAATTTCTAACGTGTGTACAAAATCACACCTCATTAAGTCAATATTTCTAAAATCGTCTGCTAAAAAGTGAAATTTTTGTATGGATTCGGCATAAGGTAGTGTCAAACAGATAGCGTTTTATACAATAGCGTGTAAAAATGACCTGTCCTATCCACTAAGGCATTGTTTCGTAGCTTAATACATAGTAATAATAACATATGTGCTATTATTTATAAATTTTCGCCATTCACAATAGTTAATCTTAAATGATATTTAGAATATTACTATAGCCACACAAAGCTTGGCAAAAATGTCGACAGCTATAGACGCGACTACGATATCGCAGAAGCCGCGCTTGTAAGAATGAGGTTACTAAGGATTTAAAAATAATAAATGTACAAGGAGAAAAATCATTTACCTATTCATTTTATAGGAATCAGAAATAAAAATACTTTATTCAATGAAACTTTTTATAAGTTATTTTGACGAGTCAACAATTTTAAAGCTACTACCGGATCGGAAACGCGGCCAAACACTGAGAAGATCCGGCGGAAGAAACTCAGCGGGCTTATATTTCTTTTTATATGTACCTATATCTTTTTTTTAAAGTAAAATATTATACAATTTTAAATTTTTAGTTATACAATACAGTTAAGTAATACTACGAGATAGTTGATATGAGGAGCAATTAATCCTATTTTGCAACTTAATATTTTAACTTAATAACTTTCCTATTTTGCAAAATAAATTGCTATTTTGTGGATATTACTGTACAAAAGAACTTCGCTGGACTCGCTACCGCGTGCCCAGCTCAATAAGTTTTAATAAGCAGTTTAGTCTGATTAACTTAACTAGTAGCAATATCAATTTACCATCAAAGTACTAAATAATGTAATTAAATTATTCAGAAATGGAACATAGAAATAGAATGGAAAATACATATACATATATCTCATATAACATTATTATACTTATAACATTACATAATTATATTACAGTTATATTTTAATATTATTATATTATATTAATTTTTTCGACACTTACGCGAACGGCGGAGTATGAAATTAGGGACGGTTAAAGTTTAGACAATTAAAACAATGTGCCCGGGATTGAATAAATGCCCGGTTGGCGATAGGCTTGCCATTTATCACATTGTGGGACCGAGTATACGGGCGTGAAGATCCTTTTTTTGTAAACTCCTAGTTATTTTTAAAACGCACTTTATGTACGCTTCATTTGTAGACTTCTATAAACTCCTGGTTATTTTACAAAAATGCACCTTGTGTAGCCTTAATTTGTAGTCCTTTATAATTTCCTAGATATTTTATGAAAACGCGTTTTGCGTAGGTTTAAATTGTAGTATTCTATAAACTCAAAGCTATTTTATAAAAACGCGCGTTGTGTAGCCTTAACTCGTAGTCATCTTTAAACTCCTAGCTATTTTATAAAAACGCACTTTGCGTAAGCTTAATTTGTAGTCCTCTATAAACTCCTAGCCATTTTATAAAAATGCACGTTGTGTAGCCTTAATTTGTAGCTCCTAGCTGTTTTATAAAATCGCGCTTTGTGTAGCCTTAATTTGTAGTAATCTATAAGCTCCTAGCTATTTTATAAAATATAATATAATTATATATCTTATAAGAACGCGCTTTGTGTAGCCTTAATTGTAGTATTTTTTAAAAACGCTATTTGTGTGGTTTAACTCATACGTGTGGTGGGTGTTAACATCTATTTGGTATGTTTTAACAACCACGTGGAAATAAATCAGCAAATAAAGTTATTATCTCCGATGATGTAAGTCTAGTTTACCTTCGTATATCGATGTTAATGTCTATCACTGACGACATGTCTCACCTACATATTGTATACTTAGTGAAGACAAAAGATTTATCTTATTGTAGATTTGTGGTGTTTATGATGTCCATCAGTGGCCTTGAGTAGTTTATATACCATAAAATACTAAACAATTTTCCCGCTTGATCCGGGTTCGTTTTTGATGATTAGATCAACTGCCTAATAGCCAGGCATCTCGTAAAAGGCGAGAAGGCATATATTTTTCTATTTATTTACTTATTTAATAGTCAAAGTAATTTTTTTAAATTTAAATTAACCTTTACAGTCACTTTTAACGGGTCGACAATTAAATAGCTACTACCGGATCGAAACGCGGGCTCACACTGAGAAGATTCGGCGGAAGAAACTGAGCGGGCTTGTCTTTTTACCCGACTGGCGGAGGGTAATGTGTTTATCAGTCTATGTATGTATGTATGTATGTATGTATGTATGTTTGTTCCTATGTGGCATTCCAGAGACCAAACGCGTGGGCCGATT
>DWBA01001154.1:0-11157 GCA_018236825.1 Apodemia zela
TTCAAAAAAATATTCAATGTACAGTTTTGACTTTTTATTATAATATAATTTTGTACATTGTAAAATTGCTTTGTAAACTTTTGTGATGTAAAATATGTTTTGTAAAATTGTATATTTAAAAAAATTGCATGTTGTCATGTTTTGAGATGGGAAAAACCATTAAACTCGCGATACTGTTACCATAACCGACACCTCTGTATATAAGTATGTACATATTTCTAAATCTACATGCTAACGTTCAATGTATATCTATAGCTTTACACATAAAATAGCGTATTTTAAGCCCAGCAGATGTCGCTATAATAAATTTATGTTTACAAATACAGTTTTAAGTTTTCACTTCTGTCGGCAGTTCTGTCTTCCGATTTTTTATAACATTAGAAAGCAAACAATCATATGGCTTTTCTAACAAAAAGAGAAACCAAAACATAAAGACACCAAATATGTTAATTGTGCGTTGCTATTCGTGTGGCGGGATGTCAATGAAACGCACTATTAACATAATATTTGGTGTCTATTGGCGATGGTTTTGCTTTCCATCAGGAGAGTCATCTATTGCTATAAAATAAAACCAGTCAAGTGCGAGTCGGACTCGCATACGGAGGGTTCCGTACAAACTTGTAGGTAGCCTTAGCTACATATAAATGTAAAGGGATATCGCAAAATATGCGACATAAACAGTCATATCTTTGATCGCGTTTTTTTGAGGTAACTAAAAATTTACGGTTTTCAGATTTTTCTCTATACATGCACTATAAGACATTGCTTCTTGCCAAATATCGTAATACTAGGTCAACGGGAAGTACGATATGGTTAATTCCCTTTTGAAATCGTAAAAAATCACAAAAATATAAGAAAGAAATGTTCATATCTTTTGCTTGCGTTGACTTACAAGTTAACTTTTTTCACATTCGAGAGTGATAGATCCGAGTAATCCGAATATATATTATAAATTTTAAATTGATACCTTTACGCGTTCCTGAGAAAAAGGTTATTGACAGACAGACGGACAACGAAGTGATACAAGGGTTCCGTTTTTTCCTTTAGAGATACGGAACCCTAAAAAAATTGTATGTTAAATTTAATTATTAATGCTTTAGGGCAATGATAAAGTGAGCTACTTACCATTAGATAATCTGTGGGGGATCGTCGAAAACCAGAGTATAGAACCCTTTCATTTCGTCCATACCTAAAACAAAAACCAAATTATTTGAAAGAAGTACATAGTTAATCCAGATTTAGATCTCCATCCATTTGCTATTCTGCCAGGCATTTTGTAAGAGGCGAATTAATGGATATGCGAGTTACTACCATCGTGGCTACTAGGTGGTAGAGTTTTTTATTGTCTCGCCCGGGTCTGGTACCACCGCCTTTAATATTCCTGCCGCAATAGCGTCAGTGTTTGTCCCTGTCGTGTTCCAGTTTGGAGGGTAAGGTAGCCGGTAAATATATGCATGTGGCACTAAGCCCCCTCTATAAGGATAGCAACGCACAATTAACATCTTTGGTGTCTATAGGCGATAGTTGTATCTTTTCATCAGGAGAGCCATCTGCTTGTTTGCTATCTTATGATTTAAAAAAAGAAACTTCGCACCGCCTTAGAACATATTTTCTTACTTACTTACTGTTAGAAGTGAATTTCTCGTTAGAAATACAGAAATTAAGTTATTTTAATATTTAAGTGATTTTATTTAATCGACATATTATGTAGTACACATATGTCGATTAAATAAAATCACTTAAATAATTTTTAAACCTTGTCACTCAATTGGCACGATAAATTAGTACAATTAGTCTTAGCTTATTTTAACGTTAATGTGATAAGTCTATGCACCTACTAGTATTTGTTATATCTAATTAAGTTAGGTTGACTGGTAGAGAATGCCACTTAGCATTAAGTCCTCCTTTGTACAATGTTGTGCATAAATTTAAATAAATAAATAAAAATATCAGATACAACACTAGTTATTTCTATCCTTCTTATATCTGTATCCTTTATTTAACTGAAAAATGCTGATAACATCATATTTCTTGTAGAACTGAGAAAATTTCTTTCTACAAGAAAATGTCTCCGTTGTAAGGATCAGTTTCATTTTGTAAGGTGTAAATCAAGGGCTCAAGCTTACAGTGCAATAAGCCGTACAGTGCCTATGGACCTGAATAACCCGGGCTTTATTGTAAGCTATTGACCTAGCCGAGGCGAATATTAATCCCGGCTTATGGAGTTACTGTTAATACATACGTATTTTTAGCATGGTTTTACGAACTCTATATGTGTACCATTAATAAGTGAACTAAAAGCTTTGTACCCCGTTTTTAAGATAATCACACGAGCGGTGGAGAATGAAATTTGGCAGAGCTAAAGTTTATATTACGGAGGACTACAGAAACTTGATATTGCACACACTACATTCATGTCATATACGTGATAATATGCACACATGTAAAATATTTTCTTTATTATAGACAGTTACACCATGGAGTGGTTAAAATACAATCAAAGTTTTATTGGTATGGTTTTTATTGACTTATTTTATTGTTCAGAGAGTGAATTCACAAAGATTTTTTTGATTGTTCTGTGTTACAAATTTAATTGTAAAACATTGTTTGATAGTAGACACTATCGCATTAGGCGAAGAGACCTGTGTCAATAACTATCATCTAGTAATATATCACAATCTTAAGACTCTATAGATAGAAGTTCCTAGGTTCCTATATTTTAGCAGGGCTCAATTAAGTATAAATAATACGTAATTGAGACCTGCTAAGAGATAGGAAAAACAATGCAGCTCTCATATAGCATATTCAGGTTCTGTTATCACAAGGATAGAAGTACAGTTATAAATTCTCAAGCAGGCCGGCTAATACAAGTAACATTTCTTTGTTTTCACTTTCAAACTAACATTAAAAAATTACCTCATTTGCAAGTCTTGCCACTTCCTTCATTACTTCTATAGGATATCTACACCCCATGAATTCGATATTTGCAAATACTCTGGCCAAGCATACAAGTCGCTCTTCAGAATAATCATTTTTCCACCGTTCCATGAACGCCTTACGAAGCGACCAGTGTTCATCACTTTCGAAATCATCTCTGTATTTATTAATATTCCAATTGGTGTTAAACGACATTTAATAGTTGTTATGATTTTTCGTTATTGTTGAAATTGGTTTAACCAGTTATAAAACTTTAAATATTTTGTTTAACCAAACATTTTACTAAATTTAGTTGACGTTTCAGGACGCCTTCACAAATCACAATTTTTGATGTTGTCACTTGTCAAATCCAAAAATGACATTAACTAAATAAAATGTTGCCAGGTCATCTTCCTTTCTTTTGAGCAAACATTAAACCCTCTATATTAATTCCGTGATTAAACCCAGTTACACCATTAGTCATTACTCATTACAAAAGAAAACACGGTTGTGCGTTGGCATATTAGGTCACTATTAAAAACAAATAGTCAATGTATACAAAATATTTTAGCATAATAGTAAATTTAAATACTGCCATTTTTACACAACTGGCATTGGTTTAGCCGTTGGTGATTTAAATACATTTTTTTACATATAAGTTTGTACATTCAAAGAGGATATAATGTTTATGTACATTAATGATTACACTATTTTAAAATAAGATCCCGCTGACTTCCTATTTTCTGTATCTCCGGAACCCTGCATCTTCACTAAATTAAAATGGGACCACATGGGATGTATATCCTGTCAAACAAAAAGGATTGTCAATATCGGTTCATAAATGACCGAGTTTTGAGGTAACACACATACAGCCGAATTGATAACCTTTTGGAAAGTTGCTTGAAAATACGAAAAACCTTTTTTCTTGACTCCTTCGATTTATCCCTCTCTCTCTTTCGTTCTTTCCTACTTCAATCAAGTCTTACCGCGTTTGAGCTAACACTCGATTTTTGAAGTGAAAACTTCTATAGGCGCGTTAGAAGATTTCTAGTAGGTGGAAATCGAATGGATTAGCGTCATCAACACGTTTGCATGTTAATGGAGCGGTAAGGAAACATGAAATCAATAGTGCTAGGGTTCGAATCCTAATGGGGACAAGTATTTGTATGATTAATAATTTAAGTGGGCTTTTATTATATAAAATTCATTTTAGAAAATTGTAACAAAAAAATTTAATTCGAGAGAGATGGGAGGACTGAGAGAAGGGTGATGGGGAATGGAAGGTAGGAGGAAGTCAGGGTGAAGGTAGAAAGATTGTATGGGGCGGTAGCAGGAAGATAGCGGGAAGGGCTTAAGGTAGCACGGAAAGGTAGGAGAATGTAGGGGTATGGTAGCGGAAAAATCGGGGTAAGGTTACGAGAAGGTAGGGGAATGTAATGGAAAGGTCCCTGTAAGGTAGTGAAAAGGTAGCGGCAAAGTAGGGGTAATGTAGCAAAAAAGTAACGTGAAGGTAGGGCACAAGATAGAGGTAAGGCAGCAGCAGAAGGTAGGGGGAAGATAGCGGCAATGTAGGGGTAAGGTAGCGTGAAAGTAGGGGGTAGGAAGGCGAAGGTAGGGGTTATGTAGCTAAGATAGCGTGAAGGTAGCGGAATGGTAACGGGAAAGTATAAATGTATGTTAGGTATTTTGTGCTTGTAAATACAGTTTCAAGTTTTCTCTTCTGTTGGCACTTGGCAGTACCTCCTACAACGGAGGAACGTTTTTTTTCCATTAGCATTGAATTCGTTACGTTTTACAATTATATTAAAAAAGGTTTGATTAAAATAAAAAAAAAAACAGTTTATTTCAATAAAGATATAATTTTGTTTTTAAAAATATCACAAATATTACGTCTTATCATAATATATAACAATTGAATATTTAGTAAACAAAATGTTTATAAAAATACACTGGCCATAAGTATTTAATACTTTAATGAGGCATTTAGGCGGTATTTAAAGCTTTTTGAAAGGTTTAAACGTGTATGTATAGATACAGTTACAAAAAAAACCCATGTGACCCAAAACAGGGCAACCAAAATAAAAAGGAACCCAAAATAGGTTGGTCAATGACATTTCAAAAAAAAAATCTATTCAAAAAATAAAACTGCTATAATCTCCAATTTAAACTTGACAAATAACAGTTCTTAATGCCCTGCACGATAAGAAAAACAAGCTCCAATTTAGTACTTTTCCCTTTAATTAAAAAAATGCGATACATGTTCATACTCGTAATATCAATTATGTATTAGGATTTTTAAAGCTACGAAATAAATGCCTAATCATGGGACAGGGTTTTTATTACTCAAAGTTAACTGGGTTATTATTATAACATTGCATTAAAAAAGTGTAAAAACATCGCGCTGATCCCCTTGTATGGTAGGCAGAGTGAATAATTGCTGTCAGAAATGTATAGAATTAAAACTGTCAGAAATGCTTGAAACTGAAACCGAAATAGTCGACTCGTGCCCACTTAAGCGTTTTGCAGACGACGGGGCGGGGCGGGCTTTTTGTTAGCGAAGCAATAAAGACCGCGTCTGACCGTCGATGTCTGCAGCTGCCCTCGCCGCGTACATAAAGCACACAACGGGCGGAGGCAATCAGTTTAGGACGTTCGTTCTAGTGAATAGTATGATATTCTTTTAGAGTTGATTTTAGTTTTACGATAGATATTGTGGATTCTGGCAGAGACACGTGCTCGCGTTAGCTGCATTGTTTTGATTTCCATCTTTATCATTTGTTGAGTCGTAGTTAGATGTTTTTTGTGCTATCTTTGTGTAGTTATTGGTTCTGGTTTGTGTAAGTATTATTTTTATACTAACATCTTTGTGTTTTATGTAAGTGTCGTACAATGAGGGAGGATGACGACCCCCCTGACGGGGGGACCGCTTTATCGTCTGATGCCGAAGAGGGTATGCAGATAATTGACGATCAAGATGTTCCTCTAAGACCTCACGCCGCAAAAAGACATTTAGATCTTGAATATTCTGAAACTTCCAAGCGAAACAAAATCTCCGCAAACGAAAATGTATACCTCTCACCAGAATATGAAAGCTCAAACCTACGCGTACAATACTCCGCCAATGATATGGGACCTTTTATAGTCCACATTCGCAAAACAGAACAGGACCCCTCAACCGGGTTTAGTTTAAACGTTTTAAAGGTTGCACAAACATTATACAAATCTAAAGTAAACGGCATCAAAGAAGGCTGCATTAAGGCAGTGGGTCGCAACCGTATTGCGATTGAATTTATCTCTGCTGATACAGCTAACACTTTTGTTAGCTCGCAAATCATTTCTCGCTACAATCTTTTAGCGTCCATCCCTCAGTTCCAGGTGTCCCGAATGGGCGTAGTTAAAGATATCCCCACAGAGTGGTCTTTAGAAGACCTAGTTCAGGGCATCCAACTTCCCCTCAATTCTTCGTGTGGTGCTATTATTAAAGCGAGGCGTATTTGCCGTAAGGTCTTCAATCACGACAAACCTGAATGGATTCCCACTAAAACAGTGGTAATTACATTTAAAGGACAAAGCCTACCAGATAGGATCTTTTGTTTTAACTCGTCCTTACCAGTGTCGACTTACCTTCTTCCTACCATCCAGTGCAAAAAGTGTTGCCGATTTGGCCATATTGCTCTACAATGTAGATCGAAGCCCCGCTGCTTCTCTTGTGCTCAGCAACACTCTGGTGAACTTTGCAACATCCCAGACAGCAATATATCATGCCTGTTTTGCTCAGGCAATCATAAGGCTATTGATCCTAATTGCCCAGAGCACTCCCGGCAGAAGTCAATAAAACTAATAATGTCTGAGGAAAACATCAGTTACCAAGAAGCAGCATTACGGTTCCGCCCCACTCGCCTCTCTTATGCAAACGCCTCTCAATCAAATGCAAATCTAACCCCACCCCTCCCTGTCGCTTCTCCCCCTTTATCCTCTCAACTGCAACCCCCCTCTCCTCCACCAACTACCTCATATAGGAAAACTGTTACCTTACCTTCTAGAATCCATGCCCCACTAAATAAATCATTTGACAAACAAGCTCACGCTGAAATTACTCAAACGCCTGGTACGTCTCAACCTAATGGATGTGCCCTATCAATAGGCCAATTACTCAATGCATCTGGCGATGACAACTTCATTGAGTTAATTCTAAAAACTTTAATCAATATTGTTCTAAAATTCAATGACTCACTACCGAACAATGTCCGCACTTTATTACAAACACTTAATTCCATTGTTAATAATAATGGCAGTGAATCTCCTTCAGTGGAATACTAAAAGCATAAGACACAAGAAACATGAAATCACACATCTAATCAACAAATTCAACCCCGTCATTTTTGCCATTGCGGAGACTTGGCTGAGGCCGGACCAGTTGTTTCAGGTGGCTGGCTATGCCTGTTTCCGGGATGACAGAAGTGACGGGTACGCAGGCTGTGCACTTCTCGTAGACACCTCTGTTGTCTACAGTCATCTCCCAATCCCACAGCACGACCCTGGGATCAATATTGTTGCCATAAAAACCCTAAATACCACCTTTGTTTCAGTATACATTCCCCACCCCTCCACGGCTTTAATTGCTGAACTAAATAATATTTTATCTAACCTAACCCCCCCACTAATAATCCTAGGCGATCTCAACTGTAAGCACACCATGTGGGGCTCTCCTACATGTGATGTAAACTCTACTGCTTTGCTAGATCTTATAGATGATATAAATATTTGTGTGTTGAATGATGGTTCACCAACTCGGAGAGTATCTCCTAACCAAAATGTTAGTGCCGTTGATCTTACTTTAGCTTCCCCAAATATTATGACATCCGCTTCATGGAGAGTCCTACCTTATTCATATGGCAGTGACCATTTCCCTATTCTGACCTCTATCCCTAAACAAATCTCATCACCACCCCCACCCCCTCCTATCTTAAAGTACAGAACATCAGAAGCTGACTGGAACCTCTACAGCAATACTCTTGATGAGAAAGTAAGGCTCCTGCCTGAACCTGGCTCATCTAATGTGATAGAGATATATTCTTCTTTTGTTAATTGTATGCTGTCTGCTGCAGATGAGAGCATCCCGCTCAAAAACTCAGCAACCAACAAACGGCCCTCTCCCCCTTGGTGGGACTCGGAGTGCACCAGATGTGTTCGTGATCGCAACCTATTAGAAAGTACTTTCTCCCTTAACCCCACCCTGGCTAACTACTTAAAATTCAAGAAATCTTCAGCATATTGCAAGCGAATTTTAGCCAAGAAAAAAGTTTTAGGATGGAATAAATTCTGCGAGTCCCTATCCCCCCGCTCCCCATCTTCCCTAGTTTGGAAAAAAATCAAAAGCTTTAGGCGTAGTTGTAATGTTACTCTTTCCCCATCGAATGATCCAGCTCCATGGCTGTCGAAATTTATAGATAAACTAGCACCCCCCTTTGTACCATCCCTAGATTGCCTCCCAATACCTATTACATCTTGTCTTCTCAACTCCAATGACAGATGGAATGCTCCCTTCTCCTTCGCGGAGCTAGATTGTGTTCTGGATCATCTTTGTGATTCCACTCCTGGTATTGATGGTATCCCATATTCCTTCATAACAAAATCTACAAACCTAACTAAATCTTGTTTTCTAGAAATTATCAACAAAATTTTTATAACTGGGGAAGTCCCTCCTTCATGGAAAACGCAAATCATTATCCCTGTATTAAAAACAGGTAAAGACCCAGATGTATGTACTTCTTATAGACCTATTGCTTTATCATCTGTCATGTGTAAAATAACCGAGCATCTTGTCAAAAACAGACTGGAGTGGATACTAGAAAACCGTAATATCTTGTCCAGCTCTCAGTTCGGTTTCCGTAAGGGAATGGGAACTAATGACAATTTAAGTATTTTTACAACAGACATTCGTCTTGGTCTTGCTAAAAATGAATACACAATAGGTGCCTTCCTTGATATAAACTCTGCTTACGACAATGTAGACCTCTCCTTACTCAGGCAGAAAATGCACAATCTGAGTATTCCCGAGAGACTAATTAGTATCATTTGCAATATGTTTATGGCCCGCCTAATACATATCCGATTCAACGGCACCCTCTCCCCTTCAAGAATTGTATGGAAAGGTTTACCTCAAGGCTCGGTCCTGAGTCCCCTCCTTTATAACCTGTACACTTTTGATATGGATCGCTCTGTAAACTGCTTCTGCAATATCTTGCAATATGCTGATGATATTGTTCTGTATGCCACATCTCCCTCGCTTCCAGACGTAACAAACAGACTAAATACTGCCCTCAGTTACCTTTCAGATTGGCTAGCTGAACACAATCTCACTCTCTCTATTGCAAAATCCAATGCCGTTGTATTCACTCGTAAGAGAACTATTCCCTCTGTAAATTTAATTATTGATGGACAAAGACTTGCTATCTTGAATGAAGTTAAATTCCTAGGCGTCTTTCTTGACTCAAAAATGACAGGCATTCCCCACCTCAACTATGTCACTGCTAAATGTGAAAAAAATATTAATATCATCCGATCAATCTCTGGAGTCAGATGGGGCTCTCACCCATACAGTCAAAAGTTATTGTATAACGCCATAATCCGCAGTCATTTTGACTATGGCTGTTTTATCTTAGAGCCATGCAGCACTGTAGCCCTTAAAAAGATAGATAGAATTCAGTACAAATGCCTCCGCATTATAACCGGAGCAATGAGATCCTCCCCAGTAAATGCCCTACAAGTAGAATGTTTAGAGCCTCCTTTAGTGTTTCGTAGACAATATTTAGCTGACAGGTACTTCCTTAACTTATTCCAATATTCATATCATCCTTTACACCAAAAACTTGAACAACTAGCAGGAACAATCACATCAAATTATTGGAACCATAAAAAACATCCCCCCCTTCTGACATCTTACAATAAATACTCATCTATAAACACCTATAGGTTTCATAGGAACCCTTTATTTAATACAGATTTTGAAACCCTCTCATTCCGCCCTTCAGTCGTTTTCAACTTAGGCATTCAAAAGCAGGCCCCAGGGGCAAACACCCTATTTAATAAATTACTCCAAGAAAATTGGAAAGATTGGTTGACTATATACACAGATGCCTCTAAATTAAACGTTGATGGGGATGTAGGAGCTGCAGTCTGGATTCCTAAGTACAAAGTCATATTAAGTTTCAAATGCCCACCGCAATGCTCAGTGTTCACTGGAGAGGCCATAGCTTTGAAGGAAGCTGTAAGTTATGTTCACTCCCACAAATTAAACAAAACCTTAATCTTAACCGACTCCCTCAGCTGCTTACAAGACCTGTTAAAACATCCTATGCGCTCTAAATCCAATTTCCCTTTGACCCTGGAAATTAAAGGAAAACTTCATGACTGCCATAAATTGGGTATTAAAGTTACTCTAGCTTGGATCCCAAGCCACAGTGGGATCACTGGCAATGAGGCTGTGGACTCGTGTGCCAGACAGGCAGCTCTGTATGGTTGCACCACATACAATAAATGTTTTGCTCGAGACATTCACTCTTTAACTAAACCACAGCTTCTTAACTCATGGAATCAACAATGGCAACAGTCCCGAAAGGTTAAAGGTATTCACTATGGTAATTTACAACCCCATATCCCTGCTTCCCCATGGTTCTTCTGGCATCGAAACCTCTCTAAAACAAATACATCTATGATAATAAGGCTCCGCCTGGGTCATGTTTGTACTCCTGTATTCTTAGCTAAATTGAGGATCAGAGATCACTCTATTTGCGAATGTGGCCTAGAAGAGGGCACTGTAGATCATATATTCCTTGAATGCCCCAAAATATTAGTCCCTCTATATGACATGCTACCAAAAGAAATTATCCGTCCAATTAACATCAATTACTTGCTAACTTTAGTCCATTCCCCTTTTGTTGTTTTGCTTGATAAATTCATTACCATCAATAATATTCGCTTATGACATTAACGTATGTGTATGACTTACAATGTTATTAAAACTTAACTTATGGTACAATTAAATCCTAACCATTACTAACTTTGTTACATTTGTCATTGCTTAATATGTATTATACTTAATGTGAGAATATATAGATATATATATACATATTCATTCAAGTATTTCATTAATATTAAGTGTTGTGATTGTCCCTTAACATTGTACTTGTCCTTTATTCCAGACTCTACAAAAGTTTCATTTCACCAGCTCGTTATTGG
>DWBA01001155.1:0-11157 GCA_018236825.1 Apodemia zela
TAAATTATGGTGGTACAGCTGAAATTGAATTAGAATTTATACAAACATTTAATGATTTTTTAAGTAATTCACGTAATTTACAAAATGTTGTTAAGGAATTAAACTTATTCAAGTTTTATGACGGATCATTGTCGTTTGATGAACTAATGAAAAATATACAAATACATAAGGATATTGTTAATCCTGTCTTAAAAGAGACAGCGAAGTACTTACAAAATAGTAAAAGCCTCCGTTTTATATCAAAATTTAAAGAAGTAATAGGTGAATACTTGAAGCCCGTTGAAATACGTGAAATAAATATTGATAATAGATTAATTGTTGAAATAAAATCACCTAATATTGTTTTAAGCGAAATATTACCGCAAGTGGAGTCTGTAATTTCAAAAGACCGTAAAATAGAGGAAATTCGTTTCATTGCATCTAATAACATTCAAATCGACTCGAATTTAAATAAAGATATTTGGCATGGTAAAAATATAGTAATTGCAACTAAAACGATTCAAATAGGTAGTAAAATTGTATGGGATGTATCAGGTGAAAAAGCTGAAAACAATTTTACTGAAAAAGCTAAAACAGACAATGATGGATACGGTGAGCATGGATTGGATGGAAATGCAGGGGAAAGTGGAGGAAATGTCTTAATTTTAGCTAAAGATATAGAAAATGTAGAAAATATTTTAATCATATCCAATGGTGGAATTGGTGGAAAAGGCCAAGATGGTGGCAAGGGCCAGGATGGAGCAGATGGTAAAGGTATTTCAAGAGCAGATTTAAATGCAAAGTTTCCTTCAGTAATAAAGTTTGCTTGTCTTCGAAATGATAGAAGGCAATTAGTCGCAAATTTTGTAAAAAATATCAAAGACATATCTACAACGATAAAAAAAGAATGGTACCAAGATTCTAATAATCCAAGTCATGATCATTTATACATTAAAACAATAACAAGAAGTGGAAGTAAAATAATCTTTTCATTTTGTCATGGTAGTTTCACATGTCGTTATCAATCTTTCTTTTTGTATAAAGGATCATCAGGACAACCAGGAAAGCGTGGTGGCGAATTTGGTCTAGGTGGTCAAGGAGGATTTGCAGGAGAAATAATAGTTAATAATTGTGCGGCAAACTTTAATTATCCTATTGAAATAAATTGCAAAGCTGGAGATGATGGTGAAAATGGTAAAGGAGGTTTATATGGAAAACATGGAAAACAAGGGTGGGATATGGGTTGGAAAGATTATCAATCTTGGGGTGATACAGTGTTTTTAGGCAGAAACGAAAATTCAAAAGTAAATTTAGTATATTACAATATAAATAGTTCTGACAGGATATGGTGTCCCTATAAATATTACAGAGGAAAAAAGTATACATTCGCCGAAATGGAAGTGTTTAAACTTGAGCATAACAATCAAGAAAATTATGAGGGACGGCAGAGTTCTAGAACGAATGACGAACGAAAAAAGAATGCACTAGCTACGAGAAAAAAAACGTTATCTAAACAAAATATTATGAATATGTATTCTCAAATTTTTACTTCATTAGAAAACAATGAATTAAAAAATATGAGTTCGAAAATTGAAAGCACAACACTTTCAGCTTTAGAATCATTTACTGAAGAGCAACATCAAACTATGAAAACCAAAACGAAAGTTCAATCTCACCGTGAAATATATAATAAAAATGGCAAAACTCATAATACCAATACTAACATGTTCCAAGAATTTCTAACAGCCAACGAATTAGATATTATATTCGAACGCACGCTTAACATGTTGAAACAAAAATCTATTCAAAATTGGAATGCTTTAAAAACAATTGAATTAGATTTATTCCAATTAAGTCAATTACTTGCGGTTTTTGAAGAGGTTAAATCCTCACTTTATTGCACCGTCTATTCTGAAGCCCAAGAATTTGAAACATTTTTATTACATAAATATAGGTTACTTACATTAAAACAAATAGAAAAATCTATACCGACTCCTGTAATCACCGAAACTATTTATAAAAACATATCTCCACATGAGATAGTAAAATATCTCAGAGAAATAAAAATAACTGAAAACAATTTACGCAATGATATTTTGGGAACGTTCAATCAATACATATTTGAAGACGATGAAAATCAAAGAAAAAATATATCAACATTTTGTAAGGAACAGTTGTTAAAAACTAATAATGAAGGCTTAAAATTAGCCATCCAAACTTTTATACTTGAAGTGGGGGGATCAGAAAATGCTCAAACTTGCATTAAAAATTATTATAATGATTTCAAAACATATTCTAAACAGCGAGACACTAAGATAGATACTTATTATTCTTCATTTAAAAGTGAAATTATTCGAGTTAGACACAAGAAAGCTTTTGATTTATGGATTGAAAAACCAAATAACTTATTTAGGAGTGATTTGGAAAAAATTATACACAACGATACATTCTTAAATTTTCTTTATAATAAGTTAAAAGTTCAGGACGAGGAAACATATGATTGGGAAAAATGTTTTCAAGATCCTAAAGTGTTCAAATTGTATGTTGAACATCTACTTCAAAGGGGCCCGTTATCTCAATCTTATAGAGAGTTATTAGCTCATATTTTTAACATAAATATCCGTGTTTATTTGGAAGACAAACACTATTTTAATCTGAAAGACAATCATAATACAAAGTCAAAAGTGAAAATCCATTTACTGTTAAGAAATAACCAGTTTTCAGAACTTGCGATAGACGAAGGCTACTTAGAACTAGAGTTTATAAGGAAAATTAAGGATAATACATATTTTAATATTTTAACACAAGTTTTTATTTTGGATAGTAAAAAGAAATTAGATTTTTACATACAAAATAAACTATTCTTATCAGACTCAAATGAAAATAACGTTGGTAAAACTCTTACCGACGAATATTATACAAGTGAAGATGAAAACGTTTCTAAAGTAGCAAATTATTTTCCTAAAGAGAGAAATATAGTGATCAACAGATTGCAAAAAATATCATATAAATACGTTAAACAAGAGGGACTAATCTACTACATTTTAAAACATTTTGAATGTGAAGGCAGACAAGTATCTTTTAATGAACTTTGTTATTTTATTAACTTAATTATGATATATCAAGTTGAAAATAAAGGCGAAATGAATACTTTTAGTTGGATCGTTGCTTCAAACGACCAAAACACCTGGTTAGGGGAACTAATATTGTTGCAGCTGGAAGACTATTTCCGGAGAACATTAAATGAAGTGCATAAATGGCGTCAGTATATAAAAAAAATTGATAAAAATATTTTACTGACCTTTGGCGTTAAGCTTTGCAATATACAATCCCATGATTCAATTTCAATTGGATGTGTAGACGAAATATTTTACCTACTGAGTCATATATTCACGACTAATATAGATTTAGATAGTTTGGAGTTATCAGAATGGACTTATGCTTTAAAAGATCAGTACTGGACTAGTACATTAAAAAAAATACTGATTTGGCAGGAAACTGATTTAGCATCCGCTTCTTATTACCTTTTATCGGTTGAAAATATGTTTGGAAGTTTAATTGCTCACCAGTTTGCAGATATCTTAGAGAGAAAAAAAAGCCAATTGTCATCCGAAATTATAATTCATATTCTGTGTAATTTTCACAATGAAAAATGGAATTTAAGCAAGGATGAAATAGTATTACTTGAGGATAATGACATTCAAGAGTGGGTAGCGTTAATGAAACAAAAATTTATTGCCGATCACAAAAACCGAGATGTAACACAACTGGCAAAAATTATGAAAAATAATTCCAACACATCTACTGGAATACAAAATAGTATAGAATCGATTGTAAGTGCGGTACAAAACATATGTAAAAAAGATTTCTCTATTAATAACAAGCTATTAGATCATTACACAGAGGATGATATTAAAGAGTGGGTTAGTAAATTTAAAAATGGTGTGGATTTAAAATACAATAGAAATATAAACGAACAATTGCTTGCTGTGATTGACAGAGCCATTGAATTGAAAAAAGGATTTAAACTACGAGATACACAAAGATTTAGTATTTTGGCTTTATTGGCAAATAACCGAAGTACTTTAGCTCAAATCTCAACTGGGGAAGGTAAATCGCTCATAGTTGTAGCAGCATCAATTATGAAAGCTTTATATAGTGAGAAAGTGGATATTGTAACTAGTTCATCAATATTAGCAAGGCGTGATGCAAAGTGTAATAAAGAAATTTATAATTTATTTAATATTAATGTATCGCATAATTGTAGCGAAGATATCGAGAAAAGAAAGGAAGCCTATTCAAATAACATGGTAGTCTATGGTGATTTAGCAAATTTTCAACGTGACTATTTGTTGGATAGATTTTATGGAAAAAATATTTTAGGAGATAGAACATTTACAAATATCATTGTTGATGAAGTGGATAGCATGTTATTAGATAAAGGTAATAATATGCTTTATTTATCTCATGACATCGCTGGGTTAGAAAAACTTGATTCCGTATATATTTACATATGGCAGTGGATTAATAGGCCAGTTAAAGATTATGCACAAATTAAACATGCATTCAACGTTAAAGCTATAAAAGAAGGTATACTTGATAATTTATACACCCAAATTAAACTAGAAGATATCGCAAAACTAGATCCTAAACTAAACAATCAACAAAAATGCGTTATCTTTGAGCGTTTGATTAAAGCAAATATTTTGGATAGCAAAGGAAAATTGTTAAAAAATGAAATTAATGATAGTGAAATACATAACATACTCTCCCCAGATTTCGAGCATTTACAGATGCGTTTTAATTACATGTTATTAGAATATACAAATCAAAGAAATAATTTAAATGTACCTGAACATCTTAAACCGTTTATTGAAGATCACTTAGATACATGGATAAACAGTGCTATCGCGGCATTTTTCATGAAATCGGGGCAAGACTATGTAGTAGACATTGATAGAACTGGAGTGTGTTCCGATCGAAATCCAAATATAATAATTATTGACAAAGACACGGGAACTGATCAAGCTAGTTCTCAATGGGATGAGGCCTTACATCAATTTTTACAACTAAAACATGGTTGTAAACTATCTATGCAGAGTTTGAAAGCAGTTTTTATATCAAATGTGTCGTACTTTAAATTGTATAGCAAATTGTATGGACTAACAGGTACGCTAGGATCACAGAGAGAAAGAGATTTACTAAAGCAGGTTCATAATGTTGATTTTGTTACTGTCCCAACGTATAAATCCAAACAATTTTACGAACAAACACCTATAATATGTAACAATAAAGATGATTGGATGAACTCAATTTATGACAACACAATAAAATTCATTGCCAAAAATCAATCAGTGTTGATAATTTGTCAAACATTAAATGAGGTAGAATCTCTCAATCAATATTTCGACCGCAAAGGACAAAAACATGTTCATACATATACCCGAGATTACGAAGAATATAACGTTGTCCAAGGTGATAAACCTTTAGAAGGAGGGCTGATTATAATAGCAACTAATCTAGCTGGCCGAGGAACTGATATAAAAATAAAAGAAGATTTGAAAATGGCCGGAGGGCTCCACGTCTGCTTAACATATTTACCAAACAACCTTCGCGTGGAACAGCAAGCTTTCGGCCGAGCAGCTCGAAAAGGCGATAAAGGTTCAGGTCAGCTCATCATACTTAATGTGGGAGGCAAGGGACATACCAATGCCGAGATAATGAAACTAAAAAAAGAACGTGACAACGGAGAGTTACACCGTATTTCTAACATTAAGAATTATTATGATAACCATATAGCTACAGAAGAAAAATGTTTTGATACTTTCAAAGAGTTTTATGAGCAAGTTAAAAAGAAATTAGACAAAGATAAGGTACCCGATGGAGTAAAGTCAATACTTTTACATAGTTGTTTAGATAAATGGGCTTTTTGGCTAGACAAAAACAGTAGATATATTACTAAAAGCGCAACCGATAATGAAAGCAAAATAATTTTCGACAAAAGTTTTAAAAAATTTGTAGCACATCTAAATAATCTTGAAACTGGTTACAGCAAAACGTGGTTAATTTTTGATAAACATGATTTTGAGTGTTGGTTTGAGTGGCTTAAAGGAAATCCAGTTAAATTATTTCTGCTTGGAAAACATTTTGCACAAAATCAAAATTACGCTGATGCTATTACACTGTTTAACAAAGTTATTCAACAAGAACCAACATTTTCTGAAGCAGCACATTACTTTAAAGCATTCGCTCTGTCCAAATCAACTGATTGGAATCCAAAATCTGATAATGAAACAATTAAACAAAATTATAAGAATATCAAAAGAGAATTACAACAAGCAGCAAATCTTTTTACAAAGCACAATCAATTTGCTATGAGCTATGCTGGTATTATCGATAAAATTAAGAAGGATTATAGCGAAAGTGTTATTGGAATCGATGCGTATAATGAACAACAACAAGTTTTTTGTGGTTTATATCAAGTTTTCTTAAAGTCTATTGATGATATTCTTGGTCATATGGTAACTCCAGAAGTTTTTCTTAATGTTGATATTAATAACGAATTGAGTGAAATAATATTTGAGGACTTAATTAATAATAAAATTTTGAAAAAAACTAAAGTTACAAAATTCATTTTGAAAAAAGACATTAAAATAATTGCGTTTGATTACGGGATAGCAGTTACGATGTTAAGAAATTTTTTATATCCATATAAAGGAATCTACATTAATGAAAAAGAATTCCGAAAATGTTTAAAAAGTGAGGTAGTATTACCTAGCGTCGAACAATTTTGGAAAATAGTTGTTAACCAAAAATTTCTTGTAGAAGAAAAAAAATATATAGTTATTGACACTACGAAATTGAAAGAAGTGGATCCTTCTCTACTAAAATCCATTGAAGAACAAGTAAAATGTAATAAATTAAAAAAAGAAACACTAACATGTGAGACAGGTGAAATTTTTATTTATCCAGATAAGGTAGATAAACAAAAAACTGAAAAACATCTAATATTTAATAAAAACGAATATAAATCTCTTTACATAACGAATTACAAGTTGTTAAAAAAACAACGCATATTTTCTTATAATAAAAAAGCTTTAATTGATCATACAAAAACAGACGAAGTGATATTTGATTATTATGATTCCGTTTCAGTTGATGATTTTGCAATAGTAAATATAAATAAAGACGAGGCTCACAAACTGTTATTAGATCTCGTTCAGCAAAATATTCTTGAAAAAATGAAAACAGTCAAACAGGATAGTGTTTCTTACAAACTTAAAGTTGAATTTGACAGAATAAGAGATATTAAAATTTCATTTTGTTCGACATATGATCAAATTGTTCAGAAATTGTTGTCTTTATGTTTTAATTATAGAATAACATATCAGAAGATATTATTACAGTTGAAAGAGAATATATCACCTGTTTCTTTTAATTTATTATCCAAGCCACACACAAACTTGATGTTTGATTTATTACATTATAATATAATTAAACCATCTGTCTTGTCATCGACAAAGGCGATCGAAGATGTAAAAGGTATATTTAAAAAAAGATACACTTCGACGATGACTGAAGAGGAGTTTTCGTGTCTTTTCTCGCAGAACAACCTTATTGCAGGACATTGCCCGAATAAATTAACAATACACCTGATAGAAAAAGGTTGGCTAACACAATACATAGATAAGATCGGCTTAAGTAGTGTAATAAATAAAGTTGAAAACTTTACAGGTATTAATTTAGATTTAGTTAAAAATATCTATTTACTTAGTACTTCAAGATCTACACTGGATTCACGTTATAGCGATATCGAAGAAACATTAAAAAAATTCTTAGATAATCGAGTAACACTGGGGAGGGATGATGTAATCGAACATATAACTAGAACTTTAACATCATTAAAAAGTACTTGTAAAACTTTAGATGTTCCTGATAACACTTTAAAACCCTTAACAATTTTTGGTGGTTTGGATACCTTTTCAGATGTCGAAGAAATGTATATATTGTATCTTAACGGGTTAGATCAGGTGCAACAACTCGAAGAAAAAAAATATACTGGATTTATGCTTTGTAGTACAGCAGCTGTAGTAGTTATGGGAATAGTTCAAATAGCAATTGGTGGAATTATTGAGTTATATTCTGTTGGAATTGGTACTCACATAGCCGCTGCTTTTATAAGTGAAGGACTCAGCGATATTTTCTTTGCAGCAAATGCTTTGAAATCAGGATATTTTAGCTGGGGTGACTATCTTAAACACAAAGGTCAAAGTTTAATGTTTACTGCTATTACCATAGGCATTGGTGCATATTTATCACGAGGAGTAAAGGTATCGAAATTCGGGCAAAAAATTTTAGAACCTACCCTTGAAATCGGTGGAAAAATGGCTGGTGAAATTTCAGGCAATCAGTTAATACAAGTAGGAAAAAATATGGTTTATAAAAAAGTAGTGAAAAGTATCGCGATTAAGTCTATTCAAGGTGTTACGTTCGGTGTTGCTAGTCTAGGTATTGATTTATTAGTTGACAATTGCTTAAAAACATTGTGTGAAAGCGTGGCATCCACCATTTTAGGTGATATAGAACAGCAAGTAAATCAACACAATTTGTCAAATACTGCTAAAGAGATTTATGAGAATGTAGGTTACAAAGAAGCTAAAAAAGTTATAACTAATTTAACCGATAAATTTATAACAAAACAAAATTTTATTGAAAAGATCCTACCTGTAATGACCAGTATTACTAGCAGTGTAAGCCGTGGAATTGCAGAGGCAATCCATAAAAAGAACATGGCAGGTAATCCTTCAACAATTCGATTAAACATAAATGCTATTAGTAAAACTCTTGTTTGGTTAGATCGCGCAAGTCAATTAGCTAAAATTAAAATAGTCACTAACACGTTTCTAAACGATTTGGATACTGATTTACAACATAAATTGAACGATATAAAATCAAAGAAATCATTAAGTGAAAAACAATTTGAAGAAGAAGAATACAAGCGCTTTAATTCTGAAATAAATGAACACTGGAAATTACTGCTTCGTCAAAAAGCTGGACAAGTCATAGCTCAACAAATCGTTGGGCCTATACTCAAAGATGGCGCTAATTGTCTTATAAGACATTTTGGAAAACAAATACAAAAGTGGTATAGATCTCACAGGCAAAATAATCTTAATTCAGAGTTTATAGATACGAAGCAAAAATATGAAGAAGATATAATGAATGCTAAAGAATCTTTAGGTGACAGTTCTCAGACTGAAAAGGAAATAACAAATAAATATCATGAAGATCTATTGAATTTACTGAAAAAAACCAAAAGTCCTGAATTATTTGCAGCAGTAATCCGTGAAAAAATCCCAATGGACTTGACGTGTGTCAAGGCATGCAGTGAAATTTTGCCCAGATATTTTGAACTACAAGGAATAAAAATACCTGGTTTAACAATTATTGTTGAGGGTGAAAATGGAATAAGACAAGAATTTTCTGCAGGAAAAAATGCCAGTGATGCAGATAAGATTATAATTTCACTT
Source organism: Apodemia zela (assembly GCA_018236825.1). Classification (NCBI taxonomy): domain Eukaryota; kingdom Metazoa; phylum Arthropoda; class Insecta; order Lepidoptera; family Riodinidae; genus Apodemia; species Apodemia zela. The sequence goes on from DWBA01001155.1 coordinate 9,510, forward strand.
CAGCTTAAAGATAATCACTTTATTTTTTCGGATAGTGATACTTCGCAAACCTCTAGTAACATTGAAAGTTCTGAAAACAATTGCTTGTATTCTGCATTGGTTAAAGCGATACCTGAATTAGGAGATATATCTCCAGAAATATTCCGCATCAACATAGCAGATTGTGTTGAGAATAGCCTAGAAATACAAAATCACATACGAAAAGGTTGGCATCAAGCTCCACTCTCATTAGGAGTATATGGAGGCAAAAAAAAAATGGTTTGGTCCGATATTGTGCCTGATGAAGAATCTTCAACATATGATGAGAAGACAATGACACATGAAGAGTATATATACAGAGAACGTAAAATTTCTAAGCATTTCATTGGTCGTTTTACACGGTATTTCCGCTTGACAGGAGTAATTCAAAGAATTTCCGAACAAACAGAAATACCTCGAGAAGAAGTCGTTATTGGAGGAGCAAGTGAAATTCGGGACAGACATAGCAAGAGAGGAAGAAAAGTTCATGCTGGTCATATGGTGCGAGCTCGAGTTGGACCAGCGTTAAAAAAAATGAGTCTAAAGGAGTATTATAAAGAAGTGAAAAACTTTTTGGGACACACCCAAAATGTAACGATACTAGCAAATGAGTTTCATGGCATAGGTGGTGATTTTGATAGAATGCAATCAACATTTTTGAAAAAATTATCACACATAGATTACTCAAGAAGTATGACAATGGAAGATATAACTACTATCAATAGTATGAAAACAGAATTTGTGAACCGACTTGACTATCGTATTGCCAATAGCTCAAAATTAAACGAACATCAAAAAAGTGAACTGCAACTTGCTAGAAATACTATTTTTAATATGGAAATTCATGATGTATTTCAAAAGGGAACTGATGGATATCAAGGTAGAAACATGGGCAATTATCAATAACTAATTTCCACTGCCCTTGGTTCAACAACTATAATATATACTACTTTTTTCATGGTTTATTCATATGCTTCATGTATGGTAGAACATTTTGTACACATCTTGACTAAAAAAAATCCTTACAGTGAAAATAATTAATTTACAAAAAAAAAAGTATAAACAAGACTACCGCAATCTCTTTGTTTTCTGTGAAATAATACCTATACATGAAAAAATTTTACTAACTTCATTATTAAAACATTATTTTAATACACAATTACTTGAACCTCATACAACGTATTCAGCCAGAAAATCTGAAAATCAAAGATTTTATTTACACAACACTTCAGTGCTTGTCACTGTCGTGTTGTGTAAACCTCTATTTTTTTATATCATAAGATAGCAAACAAGCAAATGGGTCTCCTGATGGAAAGAGGCAACCATCGCCTAGCCATCGCCACATGCATAAGTTTACCGGCTACCTCACCCTCCAAACCGGAACACGACAGTGACAAGCTCTAACGCTAAGACGACAGGACTGATCAAGGTTAGTTTATTTTTGGAAAATTCCTGAGAAGTTATATTTGGATTACTGTACAATTTCACACAGCACGACTCGGTAAAACTGCGTTTTCTGTGTAAATTATTCGCATCCTAAATAATAGGCAATGAACTTATATATTTGAACTAGAATATAATGAACTTATAACTTACTAGCGACCCGCCCCGGCTACGCACGGGTACAATA
>DWBA01001156.1:0-11153 GCA_018236825.1 Apodemia zela
GAATAGACCAACTGCCGTTCTGCCAGGCATGTCGTAAAAGGCGACTAATTGGCTATGCGAGTCACTACCATCGTGACCAGCCAGCACAGTTCAGCATTGTCTCGCCCAGGTCTGGTACCAACCCTGGTTTCAATGTAGTAGATCAACTTTATTAATATTCAATTACTGATATAAATGTATTTTTAACATAAATTTTAGAGATACCGTGAACAGTGATTTTGCTGATTATTACTGAATAATCGGCCAGACCCTTAACCGAATACCGAACATTAGTCGGCATGTTTGTTTCATTAGTGAGTTGATTGTGTCAAGATACATATTATTTGTTTATGACAGATTAAGTAACTAATAGTCTTGCTGTATTGTATTGCTAAATATATTGTCTATGTGACTGTCCAAAGAATTATCTGTATCAAGAAATACTTAAAAAAATGTTTTCATCCATAACCACTTAACTCTGATCAATTTTAAGCATCAATTGTGATGTTTCTTGGTAAAATATATTTAATTTTTTGCAATTGAAATGCAACTTTTTCTCATACTCAATATTTGGCGGAATAGACCAAATACTTAATAGCAACCAAATATTCGTGGCATCTCTAATAATTTTGAAAGATTTAACTCAATAATATTAACATTTTAAATTTTATATTTATATGTATAGTGATTATGATATTAGGGATGCTGTTCTTCCCATGGGCCCAGCTGATGGTCCTTCTACAATGATGTCCTTCAAAGCATTCCTTGCTGCTCAAGATGATTCCATTACTGTGGATGATGCCATAACAAAGTACAATGAATACAAGCTAGATTTCAGAAGACAACAACTTAATGATTTTTTTGTTGCTCATAAGGATGAAGAATGGTAAGACTTCAAAATAATTGTTAGAGATATAATGTAAGCCTAAAGTCATTTGATAGCCTTAAAAATTGTAAAAAGTATTACTAGGGACAATATTTTAAAAATTAATATGTATTTAGTTCTGCATATAGAATATTATGCTTTAGATATGAATTGTTGTAAATTTGCTGTTATCTAAAAGATTCTATATCATACTTTATATAGCTTTTAATTTGTTTCTTATTCAATATGTTATACAAGTAAGGTATGTGTAGAATCTTTTAAGTAAGCAAATTTTAACATAACCTTTTTTCCCTACAGTCAACAGCGTATTCGTGTGGAATCTTCGGACAACAATATGAAATTTCAAACTTAAATGCAAATGTAAAATGCTGTGTGTAGCTAGTTATTTTCGCGTTGACCTGTAGCGCGCAATGCTACGGGTTTCGTTATTGTTAGGGATAGGGCTATGATATTCATTCCACAAGTGTGGAACAGGTGAGACTGCAGTTTTTTTTAAGTATTTAATAAGCCATTTTAGTTACCGTAATACTTCTTCAACAATGCTTTTACAAAGGAAATAGAAACAGGTTGGTATGAGACCAATTTCTTGATATTTTGTAAAGTTAAATAGTAAGCCAATCTTATTTTGCTTATTAAGATTATTTTATTAAAGTAAATGTAAAGAAAATATACTAATATATGTATATTCAAATCCATTTTTTAAAAACACATATTAAATTCGTAAAAATTATGATAATTACTTCCATTAGACTGGTATAATGCAATGAAAGTAAATAATCATAATTTTTAATTAAATTCTTTAGTAGGTTTGACAATTAATATTTGTAGACAATTATTTCAACGAAATTGGTCTACTCATCATATGTGAATTTGTGTTCAAAAAATTTATAAATTTGAATTCAATATGTTATCTCTATGTTTTAGGTTCAAGATTAAATATCATCCAGAAGAATCTGTAAAGCGCAAAGAAGAACAATTGGCTGCTTTAAAGGTATTAATATTGTTATTTTAATTGGAAATTGGTATTATAAATGTTTATTGTTCATGAACCATGATGCACTATAATATTATTTGTGTGAAAGGCTCCTTGACGTTTCTGTTCTTTTAAAAGCTAGTTATTTAATGTCTTTTTTGTTTCTATGATTATTAAATTTATTTCTAGAACCGTCTTGATGTCTTCCTGGAGCTTTTAGAGTATGGCGAACTCGACAAAGTCACAGTTGATGTTGACAAATCGGAGAAGTTGATTCGTTTACTTGATACTGTGGTTATTAAGCTAGAGGGTGGTACAGATGAAGATTTAAAAGCTCTTGATGAACCGGCTTCCATTGAAATTATTTCTAATGAAAAATCAGGTATCTAATATTTTTGCATGATATCATTCATCATCGAACATGATGAAAAAAGTAAACATTACGGCATATGGTATAAAACAATTCAAAATCATCCAGGACCTTGGTTTTCAAATTTAAAAATAAAAAGAAGCTATCTCAAACTGGCTTTAAGACTTTGTTCTGGGTACCCATCAGGAAAGTTTGCACATCTTATGAAAAAGATCTAACTGCAAAGTATGTAATAAAGTTGATAATGTACAGCATATCCTGATGGACTGTCAGGAAAGAAAGAAAGGGAAGGATTTTAATAGGTAATTTCGAATTAAATATGTTAGTTTTTAATAGTATTTTCGTTATTGGGGTATAATGGGATCTATATCATATCATATCTAAAAAAACATAATGTCCCGAAACAAACAAATATATATATTTTTTAACAATTAGCCGAAAAAGCTTAGATTATAGATATTAGAATAGATAAGATTAGTCGAATATTAGTCAGGGAATTCTAGTTAATTTGTAAGACGATTTTGTATATTGAATGTAGTAAGGTAAGTAATTTATTACTTACCTTATTTTAATAAATTAATTATTTAATAATAAAATGGAATGTTCGTATATAAATTATTAAGATTTTATGAATATGTGTATAATGAATGTAATAATATAGAAAATATATGTGTATATGTAAAGAGTCTAAAATAATTTTAGTTATTTTTTTATTGATTGTATAGATTTTTTATTATATTAGATTATTGCATGCCAGTGGAAGGATCTTCAAGAAAATACAAATTGGATTATCAATGTAAGCCATCACAAAACTAAAAAATTCAAATCTATAAGAAACAAAATACTAGAAACTGCGACCAATTTCTATCTATAATATATATAAAATATTCTCCAAGATAATTCTAGAGCAACTAACAAAGATCTTAGATGAAAATCAGCCCAAAGGACAGGCAGGGTTTCGATGTGGTTTCTCAACCATCAACCACATTCATACCATCAAACAAATAATCTAGAAGTGCAATGAATATGGAATAAAATATTACTTAGCATTCATTGATTATAACGAAGCATTTGACACACTTAAACATGAGAAAATTTGGGAAGCTCTTACGTCACAAGAGGTTGATACTAAATATATTCGTATAATAAAGAACATATACAAGAATATGAAAACAAAAATACGCACAAAAAAGGTAGGAGAATATTTCTCCATTAAACGAGGATTAAGACAGGGAGACACTTCCTTAGAACTTTTGTTTCGACAACTTAAATGGAATGAATATTAATGGAGTGTTACTGAACCATCTAAGATTCGCCAATGACCTTATACTAATATGTAAAGATTCAAAGAGCCTGCAGATAATAATTGAACAACTAATGCATTTAAGCGAAAAAGTAGGTTTGTCAATGAACAACAGTAAAACTAAACTGATGACAAATTATGTTAAAACACCTATTAAAACCGACAATGGTACTGAACTAGAATATGTAAATGAGTACACATACTTAGGCCAAATAATTTCTTTAACCCGTGTTGGTTCAGGCTCCTTTGAAGAATAGACCAACTGCCGTTTTACCAGGCATGTCGTAAAAGGCGACTAATTGGCTGTGTGAGCCACTACCATCGTGACTACTAGGTGGTAGAGTTCAGCATTGTCTCGCCCGGGTCTAGTATCACCGCCTTTCCTATTCCTGCCGCAATAGCGTCAGTGCTTGTCGCTGCCGTGTTCCGGTTTGGAGGGTGAGGTAGGCGGTAAACTGATGCATGTGGCATTAAGACCTTGCCACAAGATAGCGACGCACAATTAGCATCTTTGGTGTCTATAGGCGATGGTTGACTCTTTCCATCAGGAGACTGCCTGTTTGCTATCTTATGATATAAGAATATATATAAAATAGCCTGTGGCGACCAAATATAATTGGTCTGTATATTTGGTCGCCACAGGCGAATTGATTAACCTCAAAATCTAAATAATACCAACAGGCTTGTTTTATTTGAAATGGCAAGAGCTGATAGCCTGAAGAACTACAACAGTGACACCGGCCTGATAAGCGAGCAAAGTGCTCAGCCAAAATTAAAGTTTAAATTTGGGTCAATAACACCTGCGCCAAGAGCTGTCTCCTGTGAGATTATGGATGATTTTGATTATCAAGTACCCACATTTTTGCAGCAAAAATACCTTGCTAAGTTTAAAGTAAATCTTTTTACCCCGTGTTGGTTCGGGCTCCTTTGAAGAATAGACCAATTGCCGTTCTGCCAGGCCTGTCGTAAAAGGCGACTAATTGGTTATGTGAGTCAGTAATATCGTGGCTACTAGGTGGTAGAATTCAGCATTGTCTCGCCCGAGTCTGGTACCATCGCTTTACCTATTCCTGCCGCAATAGCTTCCCTTATCATCCGACCCATATCATCGAACATAATCAAAAGTATAAATAATAAAATCAACGAGGCCAAACTCGACTCGACATAGCACTTTGTATAGGTGAGTTCTAATGGCACTCTTTCGGGTCCATCTTCAAATCTTTGCTATTAACATCTTTGTTGTCTTCGGTGATGGTTTTTTCTTGCCATTCGGAGAGCGATCTGCATGTTTGCTATCTTATGATATGAAAAAAGTATCCAAATTAAATTAAAAGACTTCAAAATAATTCCAGAGTTTTAAGATCTTCTTCCGTCGACAGTCCCCGTAACTGCCTATTATTCTATGTAGCACATCTTTTATCTCGCTTTCCTGTAATCTGTGGGAGTGATTTGGTGAAATGCAACGGAAGTGTGTAACAAGAAGGTATGGAAGCGCGCGCTATTTGGATTGATTATTGAGTGCGCGTGGTGTTAGAGCTGGACATCAGACTGCCCCAACTTAATCACCTAGATATCGGGTGTTACACGTCATAATATGCGACTACTGTAAGATTTTTTAAGTAAATCTGATCGATTTATGGATCTGGGTCGTTTTAGTAGTATGCGCTTGATGTATGCTTGGAGAACGTGTCGTGTCAGATATATTAAAGCACTATTTAATATTTCTGACACGACAAGTTATTAAAATACATTTTCGTTAATAAATGACCTATATCTATTAATAATTTGAGACACCATTTTTTCTCTTGATTCTAACCAAATTATTTTTAGATTACAAAGAAAATATAAAAACATTTCAATGCGAAACATTGTAAGTGTCTTTTATAAAATTATTGATTTTGGAGGTTTACCAAGTGCCGACGACGAGAATAATATGATGTTGAAGGTAATTGATGCTTAATAATTGTATTAAGTGATTATAACATTTTATTTTGAAGTAATTAAATAACGTATGTTTTTGCTCTTTTGACTTAAGTATTAAAAAACGGTTTTCTTTACCTTTAATTAACTGGAGTGGTTGTGTGGTGGACACAGTCGCGTGTGTTTTACGTCAGTGCGCCTATGGTCACATTTTGCAATAGCAAGACTTTCCACTCGTTGCCGTCGTTGATCGGATCAGACGCCTTCATCTTTTTGCGTGCTCGGTTCTTCGTCAGTCTTTCATAAAGGGGTTCATGGGTATCATTAGATTGCCTTTTTAAAACCCTTTCTAGTTTTATACATTCCTTATATTTTGATTTAGCCATTAAGATTATTGACCGGTTACAACTTTTTATTTACTTAAACACAAGTATATTTATTTACTAAAACTTTTTAAAACTACTTTTTTATTTATACTATCGATAAATGAAGAAAGCTAATGAATAAAGCTTAATCGATCATAGCAATTCGTAGCTGCTCCGACTACAATCAAATTTTGTAATGCAACGAAATGCCGTCAAAATGACAGCACTTCTCCAACCCCCGCAGTCCGCCTTCAATTTACAATTTTTTTGATTCTTTACATTTCCATTTGTATGATTAGATTTTAGATGTTGATAGTGGATGTGCAGCTTTAACACAAACTGTATTCCCCAATTTTATTATCATCAATTTTTTCTAATTGTCCTGCACTATAAATAAATTTAAAGTCGTATTCACGTCAAAGTACAGAACACAAAATGTTAAATTTAATAAAATATTAGTGTTTATTGCTATTTCACACAGATAAGGTATATAGGTAGACATTTATCTTGTTAATTTTAAATACTTCGTTTTAGGAATTAAATCTTAATAAAAGGGTTATTCTAAGATATTGACATAAGCGGCGCTCCGACCCGCGTCGCAAGGTATTACTTTTTGCAATTTACTGTAGATTATGTGATTTTTGGCGACTTGGTACTTGATACGATGGTTTGTGAATAAAACCTTTACTTATTAGAAGTTTAAGAAGAATGCGGAAAAACTTATACGGACAGAAACAAAGTCGCTTAGTTTTTTATTTAAAGATACTAGTTATAATCCGTGGGACATCTCACATGACACAAATTTTTGAATGATGAATATACAAGGTAAAACATTAATAACCTCTCAGGACTATTAATATATTAATAGGTGAAGGGAAAACTTTGTACCTCTCTTTAAGATAATTGCGCAAACGGTGGAGAATGAAATTGAATATTTGGCATAGGTAGTTTTATATTTTGGAAGACTCCAAAAATCTGATATTTTAAATAAAATGCAGTAGAAATATATAAAATAAACATAACACATACTACATATCTACATGATATTATTCACACATGTATACTGTACTATCTATTATCTTTACATCTATCACTTGTCAAATTTAAAAGAATTTTTTTTTTCAAATCTTTGGTCAAATTTTGGCCACATGCAATCGCTAGTATTGCTAATATTATAAACAAGAACTTTTGTTCTATGACTTTTACAAAACGTCATACATTTACCAACCAGTTTTCCGAATTTGGTTGTTCTGTCTTTGTCGTATTATCCTAAGAGCCCGCGTTAGCAAGACCTTCGTCATTTTATTAAACCTGAAAGTTTCTCAGCGCATAGTCTCTAACCCAGGTAAGAACGATCAGGGATTATGAAATTTGGACGATGGTTACTTTGGCAGCTACCAAGTAACAAAGTTGTGAAAAATAGTACCTCAATTTTGTTAAAGTATTAGGGGTCAGTTTTTTGATATTTTTTTCGGTATGGTATTAGAAATATCGTCACTCATTGCCGGAAACTTAGCATGGTTGTAACCTCCTGCTATACACCCCTAAAGTTTTTGCACTTACGTTGCAAACGTTGAAAACGCAAAAAATGACGAAGGTCTGGCTAACGCGGGCTCTTACTCTATATGTAAGTTAGAGTACTTCTTCTTCCATCTTCCGCACGATGCGTAGTAATAATCTAGGATAGGTGGATTTTAATTAGTGTTGTAAAAGAATCGAGTCCCGAAGTCTTATAAAATGGGACTTGAGTTCTTTTTTTGAAAACTCAGTTCTTTTTAAAGACTTGAATCCGAGTCCAGTTCAAGTCTTTCAGTCTTTTAGAAAAAGGCGTGAGTCATGATTACGGGTTAGTACACGGCTTACTCCCGATTCGTGAAATAGATTTAGATAATTTCAATATCAATTTTAAACTTCTTTTACGCGAAAACTGTGGAAATGAAGAAGGGTATTATCCTCTGGATTTGCACTGCAAAACGTATATGGTGCCATTGTTTACCCTCAAGTGACGTTAAATATAAAACAATACAGTACAAGACTCGAGGAACTGAAAGAAAGAACTAAGTTTCAAAGGACTATGACTCGCGAGACTAAAATTACTCGAGTCTCGAATTTTAGACTGAAGAGTTTAGGCAAGTCTTTTACAAGACTAATGTGTAATGAACAGATAACGACTATCACTTGTTTTTGTGATAACCACAACTGACAGCTGTATATTATCATCTGAAATTTGTAGAGAGTTAGGTAGCTCATAGATACAAAAAATAAATACAAATCTTCTATCGGCCAAAAGGTTGACTGGAATAAAGAGTAAGCTTTAGTCCGTTCTTTAGCAACGTAATATTTAACTAAACAAAATGAAATAAATAATATCAATTAAATATTATAATAACGTGAAAGAATCTTGATTTGTTCCGAAGGTAATCAAATATTTTGATAGCAATCGCTGAAGTGGGAAATCCGACGTAGCGTGACCAAATATACCTCGTCAACCTAATATTATTCGAAATGAGAAAGTCGAAATGAGTCCCCTAATGTAATATGCCTTATTATTTCTTCGGAATAGTATCATTAGGTGAAGAAAACTGGAGTTTTACGTTTGCAACCAAAACTTTACGGGGTACCGTTTAAAGAATTCTGAATAAATTACATTTCATGAATTTTTACCCATTGTACATACTCAAAATCTATTCTTTAATTATTCAATTATTGTTTATTAGCTTGCGTGTCGCATTAAATATTATTAGTATTTTGTAGTAATAATGTGAAAATATGCTATAATGTACAAGTACACAATTAAACTAGTACTCGCAAATCTTTTCTAATATTACAGTTAGGAAAGATTTGTTTGCTTGTAATTGATAAACTCAAATTTCGGTTCTGGTTTTATTAACTCTTTCGTCATTAGTAAGCTTATCTAGAAATTATATAGGCTATGTATATTTCATTTAATAAAATTAGGAATACAACAAACGCGGGAGAATTCCCTCGTCACGCTAGTAGCTGACTGCGGTCCTTGTACAGCGTTGGTTATCTTCAGGAAAAGATTTTTATAAAACAAAATGTTTAAAAATTGTAAGGGATTTTGTTAAAATTCCTTACAATTTTTATTATAACATGAAAAGCGAATGAGTGAGTAAGACAGAAGATAGTCGAAGGGATCTTGAATATATTGACAAAAACAAGTGACAACTAAAATTTGTATTTTTTTAATTAAACGTGAACCAGCTCTCAAGGACATAATTTACCAGTTTTTTGAACATTGAAATGGTTAATATTCATTGCCATTTGCTATAACCGAAACTTACCAATTTACCAAGCTTGAAGCTTCACTTATACATGCTTTTCCGAGGCTCCGGCGTGTAATCACGTCGTCACGTGATTCGATCTTCCCAAACCCCACGTGATGTAAGCAGAGTCTTACCACTATAGCAACGAAGCAGATTTTAGAATGTTATAATAAAAAATCAAGAGAGGAAATAGCGAATGGGCGAAGTAAGAATTTTCGTCCTATATATCACCATAACTAACATAAATTGTGTGGGATCTAGGATCCACATTCCTTATCTTACTTACCCACTTGAGCATCCTCAAAATTAGGATCATTGGCTCTCATGTTTATCATTTATTTAATTTTTGGTACTAATACATCAAGGCGTTTATTCACTATGTATTTTTCAGTAAATTTAATGCTAGCTGTTCAAAATTTAACAATATTATCGTCGCGTCGGAATCTTATTGTAGATACAGACAGCGTCGTCGCTAGCATGTGTTGCCATTTCAGTCCAGTCGCGCGTTCACGTTCACGGACCCGGAAACCTTTACTCCAGCACTCGAGTTATCCTGCAATATTTAAGAAAATCATAAATGTTACACGTAAACTTAAAAGTATTTTTATGTTACACGTAAACTTAAAAAATCTGTAAATCGATTGACCCTGCAGGCCATCATTGAAACTTCCCACTAAATTAAGGTATTTTAAGCGATTTTAATTTAATTTACGGTACTTGACGCAGTTTTTTAGGTAAAAGAGCTGATTAGATTTTGAAATCAATCGGTATATTAGTCTGAAAGTTATTTTAAAGGTGTCAAGTAATTTTCTGTAAACAACATAATTTTGATTTTTGAAAAGCTGTAACTTTTGAAAACGTGATTCGATTTATTTTATGAAACTGCATTTGAGGCAGTTTTTTAAGTACTAAAATATTAAAGAAGGTCAAAAAATGATTGGTTGAAAAATAAGTAAGTCGTAAGTCACGATCATACTTGCATATTGTCTTGCTTCCTCCACATTCGTTACTGTCTTCATATGGACTCGCCGGTTGCGAAGACTCCTGACATCACCTTCGGACAGCACCCGACCAATCTAAGCAATCTAACCTTGGTATGTCAGTCTTGGTCCTTCCCGTTACCTACATCCTTCCGCATTGTATATCTCTTTTGTTAACCATTGTTTAATGCGTGATAGCTAGTATAATTAATTATTATTGGAGTAGATATGATCTTTAGACGACCAGTGCTCGTTCACGAGTTTAAGAGTGTTGTAGTACGAATATATTGTAGCGTTGTTGAATGAGACTATGTATGTGGACATAGCCAAATTACTTAAATTTTTGTATCACTGAACATTCTAGATCGCTTCAGATAAAAAGTTTGATCGTGAAAATATAACGTGAAACACTGATTGTTACAATGTTGGCTAAATTACCTAAAATTATGTTGGATTTATCTAGAGTTTCATGAAGTTGTATTGTCGACAAAGTAACGCAGCAAACACTGACATTATAGTTTATTTTTTTTAGTTTAAGCTATATTTTTTAAATCATTGAAAAACACAAAAAAATAACCGTTTAATATTTCATTTTGAAAAATTTAGTCTAGTGGTAAGCCTTTCCAGCTCATATTAAGAGTTTCTGCCATAAATCAGCATAAACTTTCGGCCTGGCTGAAACTTTTGTTTGTACAGATACGCATTTACCACGTTTTTGGTGAGTTGCAAGAACTATGATTCTATACACATGAAAATACAGCATTTTATTTCTTATACTTAATGAACAAGAAACACTTAGATTATAAGAGGTCAGTAGTCCATGTCCTCCAACAAGTCTGTAAACCCCTAAATTTCAGAGAATTGTGTACATTTTTTTTGTCTTGAGAAATTTCGGTTACGGTTTCGGCCGAAACTGGAATGGAAGCCGAAGGTTCGGTTTCAGTTTCGATTTCGGCTGAAAATCCAGTTTCAGTCGGCCACTAATTTATATTAGCAGAGACATTCACTATATTTTCCCGTGTTGGTTCGGGCTCCTTTGAAGAATAGACCAACTGCCGTTCTGCCAGGCATGTCGTAAAAGGCGACTAAT
>DWBA01001157.1:0-11148 GCA_018236825.1 Apodemia zela
TAATAGATAGAGTGATTCAAGAGGAAGGTTTATATGTATATATTGTACCCGTGCGAAGCCGGGGTGGGTCGCTAGTATTATATAAAAGAAAGTCGTGTTAGTTACACTATTTATAAGTCAAGAACGGCTGAACCGATTTGGCTGAAAATTGGTGGCGAGTTAGCTTAGAACCAAGAAACGGACAAAGAATACTTTTTATCCCGTTCAACCGCGTTTCCGTTATTATTCAGCTAGTAATTTTATAAAATTTACTTTAAACTTGCTTAAATATAATCCCCTATATCTCCTGGGCACGCCATAACGTGAGAATGACTGGACCGATTCGGCTAATTTTGGTTTTAAAATGTTCGTGAAAGTCCAGGTTAGGTTTCAAAGGTGAAAAAATATGAAAAAATCTCTAGAAAAACCTAGTAATAAAGGCAGAACAATGTTTGCCGGGTCAGCTAGTATATTATATTACAAACATATTAATTACACAATATCCAATAACCTATTATGTATTCTGGCTCGTAGCCATTGTATGGCGAATAGGTAGTTACTTAATAACTAGCTGTAAGCCGCCGGCGTCATCTGCATGGTTTATTCTCAATATATTTTAATGAGAATGACTCTTTTCCTGATCTCCGAAATAAAGTCTATGTTTTGCACTAAACTAACATATAGTATATATCTACCCGTGGAAACTGCGTAAAATCCGTTCAGTGAATAAATATTTCTAATTTATTGCCATATAGCACGCGCAGTCGCGATCGGCGAAAATGATCACTCTTTGACACGGTTATTTACACAAAAGATGTCAGTGACAAACACTGAAGCTATTGGGGTGGCAATAAGAGAGCGGGTGACATGATATCACTATTGCGACGTAATGAATAATGACATATTTAGCATTTGCTCACCTTTAACGAGCTGGTTTGCAGAAAAGTAGATGGTATATGCTTCATAATATGAGGGCCCTACCAGGGTCGGACTTGGCCGGAAGGTCCCCGGTGACTCCCCAGAAGCCTGGGGCCCGAGACTGGATAATGATATATTAGATATTTTTACCCAGTCTTTCTATTTCATTTCTCTCGAATTATATGAATGAACAGTCTGATCTAGTTTACATTTAGGTCGTAAAGCTGGGACCTAGCCTGTATGGTCTGTGCTTATCCGACGCTGGGCTTAACTTATACTTAGCACCTACAGAAGCATTCGGAGAAAACCGATAACTTTGACACAAATACGGATACGCTAACAGTTACTACTCAATGCGACTGTATGATATTTTTAATGGTCTAAGATCCGGCTTTAGTTGATCTTCGTTAATCGTATAATGAATACTTTATGCAATATTAAGTATATGTAATTACTAATCAAACAAATCTGCATAGATATTTTACCTTAAATATTAAAAAAGGGCGATAAATCATATGTTGGAATTTAAATGTTATTTTATTTTTATATCGTTGAAAGAGCAAATGTTTAATATTTACAGAACTGAAAACATTAGTTAACAGTATTTGAAGCGCTATTCCCGTGCTAGGGATTATTTAAAAATATTTAATAGGAAATTAAAAGTAATGTCCAATCCATATTAATATTATAAATGTGAAAGTCTGTACACAAACGTAACATATTATATTTATTGACAATTTAAGTTTTAGCCCTGATGACGCAATAAAATGTGAAACCGGTTGGCTATTTAATTAAAAACAAATATATACAACTAGCGGCCCGGTTCGTGCTTCGTTACGTATAAAGTGAAATTTTTACTGTCAACACTGAAATAGTTTCAATTTGACAGTACAATCCCCATCTGAAAAAAGTTTCAATTTGACAGCAAAATCCCCATTTACAAAATGATCCGCCATTTATTTACAAAAAATGTGATAAATGAAGAACCGCTCTACCGATTTTGTGCAAACTTCACATAAACCACCTACTAAATAGTCCGAACAAAGCCTAAACATTTGGTTTGGATAGATGAGCCCGTTCTTGAGTTATAAAATTACAACGAAAAGTGCCATTGATTTTTATATATATAGATATACATTGTGAATTGTGAAACAGCACAAGTGTTTAAATTTAAAAATCAAATATAATTTCATTAGAAAATTAGATGAGGGAAGGTCAACCGAAGCCGGATCTCGTACTATAAATAGTTAACGAGTGTAAAGATGGAAAGGCCTCTAAGTGTGGATCAGTGTCTGTTACGAAACCAATTCAAATATTATCGGATAGGTGGGATCTGTGTCGCTGGACCAATTTGCATGAGATGTTGACTAACGCGCTTTTATGTATACAATATACATATTTTGTACAGTGTTTACACATACGGTATATCCATGATTAGGTATTTAATAGTTTTGAATTTAAACCTTAAAGGAATCACGATAAAGATAATTTTTATATATATTTTTGCCTTGCTTTATTATAAAAATGTAAAGGTCTTTAATTTATAAACAAACAAATTTTACGAAACAATTACATGTTGTCAAGCATGTTCTTATACGGCTATCCCGTAAGACGTTTAACTTATCACTACAGCAGTGTTGGCAGATGAATTGAGCCTTTTATCTGTATTACAAACTGCTAAAAATTGTATTAAATCTGTATTCTATTTTAACTTGAAGTTTGTAAAAATTCTAAGATAATATTTATCGATTAATACACTTGTACTGTTTCACAATAAGATAGTAATAATTTATTTTCAACCGGTTTCGCTTACACAAGCATCTTCAGGGTATTTACAAGTAAACATTTTAGTTAACAACGTCTCGCCCTGGTATATGGTGCCACCGGCTTACCTATTCCTTTTTTTATCATAAGATAGCAAACAAGCAAATAGTTCTCCTGATGAAAAGAGTAACCATCGCCTATAGACACCAAAGATTTTAATGATGCTTTGCTATCCGTGTGGCGGGATGGCAAGCCACATGCATAAGTTTACCGGCTGCCCTACTCTCCAAACCGGAACAAGACAAAGACAAGCATTGACGCTATTGTAGCAGAAATAGGTAAGGCGGTGGTACCAAATACCCCCGGTTATTTGGTACCTACGCCTTACCTATACGAGTCGTTGCGGAACTCTACCACCTAGGAATCACGATGGTAGTAACACGTATAACCAATCATTCGCCTTGTACGACCTGCCTGGCAGACCGGCAGTTGGTCTATTCTTCAAAGGAGCCCGGACCAACAGGGGGTAAACATTCCTGCCGCAATAGCGTCAATGCTTGCCATTGTATTCCAGTTTGAAGGGTAAAGTAGCCGGTCGACTTATGCATGTAGCATTGCGAGCCCGCTACACGGATTGCAACGCACCTTAAACATCTTTGGTGTCTACAGGCGATGATTTGTCTTTACATCGAGAGCCATCTGCTTGTTTGTTTTCCTACAATATCAAAAAGATTGTCTAATCCCGATCAGTAACACTGTTTTCGGTCAGGACTGTTTTATTGAGGCCACCTATACCTAGTGTCCTAGTTTTAACAATAACATAAAACCGATAATCTATCTCAGGCTGCATTATCTTTTATCTGCTGGAAGGATATTTGTTCGCCGTTTATTCTGTTATCAGTATTATAATATTTGCTCAATATTATCAGCTTTTCGTGCCGATCGTGGGAATGGTTCTCTTATTTAGAGAAATTTAATGAAATATTTAGGTCTAAGTTCAAAAAATAGATTTAAAAATATCATTACGATTTTTCCTGGTAAGCTGAGCAAATTTATCGTCAATAGAAGTTCAGGTTCACCATATTTAACTGGTTTGACTAGCAGAGGTGCTTCTATACTCTGGCAAAATCATAGATGTATAATGTACATCTACACAGATAGTAGATACATTAGTTGCATACTAATGTATCTACGATTGTTCAGCAGTATTAGGTCCCATAATGTTATGAGTTGCCAGCTTATCGACAAATCAAGCATGTCTCCGGTTTGGACAAATATAAAAAATAAATTAAAAAAAGTAGCATTACGCCCGGTTCCTTTGTGGGGTAGGCAGACTAAACCGAACGTCTATAGACGTCTAAGGTTCGCCACGTCGCGTTGCACCGGTCTGTAGGTTGGCGGAATGAATGGTGATCCCCATCGCCGCAAATATTTATTTTGCCGATAAACTTAGAAATTTTACCTGAAAGAATTTCCCGACCAGAAATTAATACGTATTAAGACCCCGCTACAAGGGTAGCAACACACTTTTAACATCTTTCGTGTCTCTTTCCATCAGGAGAGCCATCTGCTTGTTTGCTATCTTATAATATTTAAAAAAAAGTTTGACCTTGTTGACTAAAAGTTAATTTTATAAAATGTAATTTTTTACCGCTGTCTTGTTAAGTCTTGGACGTAGCCGCGGGCTATTACTAGCTCTTTTATAAATGACAAAATTATAAACCTCATAATATGTGCGACGGATTTAGGTAAGCAAGCAGCAAGTTTGTTAACAAATAGACAGCGCATACTTTATTATAAACGTTAAACGCTGACCAATGGATTAGATACTACGACTTCAATCAGAAGCTTTCATATAGTGATGTGGTGTAAAGTGTCAGCAGGGACGTCAACAAGGCGTGAGTTTCGGTCACTCGGTTAGTTGCATTTAATAATGACTAATGACTAACATAACGGACATGTAGAGACTAGTATTTCTAATTTATAGATTACCGCGGAAAACTTAGTTTAATAATAATACACAATTTAATATAATGTTGACATATACACCAGAATGGCAAAAAATGTGAAATGTAAACACATCATTTTCTATAAAATTTAGCGTAATCTTAATAGTTCTTACACATAATATTATGATAATTCGAGCTTATCACTATGTTTTAAACGTCAACTCGTCAAACCGAGTATTTAAGCGATAAATTCCTAAAAATAATTCAATTCAATTCAAATTAATATTTCTCATAAATTATAACCGCTATTATAATCATAATTAATTAAATAAATTGTATAAGTATATTCCTCTCCCCTACCTTGCTATGCCCGACAGGGCCCATGATGATCTAACTAATATTTTAATTAAACATCTTATAAACATTGTAGAATGCAAATAAAATAAAACATAACTCAAAAGAATTGACGCAGCAGGTGAGGAGAAAATTAAAAAATATTGCAACTTGCTCTTTTCAACAACCAATTCTGACCAAATGCTACAGTTTGAATTAGACGCTTGCACATGAATTGGTCAGAATTTCGGAAACACTTAGATAGTTTTAGACAATAGTAAGTTAAGATTATTATAATAAATCTTTTAACAAAAAAAACAGTGGCACTCCGGAAGTGCCGGCAGAAAAAAAACAATTATATGAGATGTCGGTTACGGTAAAAGTGTCGCGAGTTCCATGGTTTTTTCCCGTCTCAAAAAATGCCCAACGCACCTAAAGAAGTTTTCACTTCTAAAACTATCTAAACTAAAATCTGTTAGGTTACATACAAACATTTATACGTACCTATATAAACTAATTTTTTTTCTATTTTTAATGGACTATGGAATACTATGTTATTGAATTTGGTAAAACTGACTGATTGCTTGTTTTTCAAGGGATAGCTTAAAAAAGGACAGATTATTTCAAAATAGGTATATATATATATATATATATATATATATATTTAAATCCAGGTTCCGTTTCAGCGTCTTCCTAATTTCCATCAGTTTGGCGTCCATGTGTTCCAATAGTTTTTATCTTAATATCTTTGCATATATTGCTTTCTAAACGTACACAATATTATGTGATAAATTTATAATTACGAAATAAACTTTAATCACCTTTATACAATTTCTCTTTAAATTGGTACCCATTTGAGCCCACGTTTATATCTACACCTATATGGCGTCCCCGTATATCTACGTCATTCCCCCCATTTTCACGTTCAATTGACATCCTTGCTGTACTACTTTGTTGCGTATCACTATGCAACGTTGCTAAATTTTCTGTTTATACATTGAATGATAACATTTCAATGTAACTGTTCCTAAGCTTGGTACTTCGACTAAAATACTTTGTTATGATATTCGTTCAGGCTGCCCCGTTGGTCGAGTAGTTAGCGGCCCTGAACAAGCTATTAGTGGGGCTCGGGTTCGATTTCCGATAGGGACTGGCATTTGTGTTATTAGCATATATAAAACGTATTTCTGGGTTTGGGTGTTTATTATCTTTCAATATTTATGTAATACTAGCTGCTGCGTGCAGCCCGCTGCATTATAAAAGTTTTTAGTGAATCCCGCGGGAACGACTCATTTTTTCGGTATAAAAAGTAGCCTATGTGCTATATCAGATCTTCATCTACCTGTGTGCCAAATTTCATCCAAATCCGTTTAGCAGTTTTGGCGTGATTGAGTAACAAACATCCATCCATCCAAACTTTCACATTTATAATATTAATATAGATAAATAAAAAATATCCTGTGTCTAAACTATTGAGTTTCTAGGGTTAATTTTTTAGTGTATGGTCTAAAATTATTATTCCCAAGAAGTTGCAACAATTAAATGGATACCGTTGTCGGCACTCTGCATATATACATACATACACAGCAATATTGTCTTTGTCCCCTGTATATAGCGAGTGTACATCACAATTCTTTTTGGTTGTTTAAATTTTATTTTTGTCAGTATAAAATTCTTCGCTCACTCATCGTTTGTGTCAACCCTTAAAACGTCGACAAAATCACTATTTGTATTGAGTGGCATTATTTGAAAGTTCATGGGCGGCGTGGGCGAGGGATAGAAAACAGAAAAAACGTAGGTACGAAAGGGACGTCAAATCTTTATCGAGATTCAGTATTTCGGGCGTAGCACATGGTGTTCGTGACCTTGTGCGGCGAATGCGCGTGAGGCAGGTCTGGGACCCTTCCGGCATCTTACCGCGGCACCGCGCCCCCGCTCGGTTCCAACGCGAAGGGTGCCGAAAATCGATGCTTTCCCTAGCTGCCCTTATATTTTCGGAGGGCGATACTACGAATAAACATCCCTTATATATTTATTGACACGATAAAGTTACATTTATATCTAGCTCAAAGCTTATCTTTATAAGCGATGTTGGGTCAAAGGAAATTTAATCTTTTTTTTAATACTCTTTTAGATTTCTGCAACGTCTAACCCGCATTTACCATCCATATACCATCACTTTACATATTTCTTCCTTTCTTATATTAGGGTCAGTGCATTGACTCCGGTTTAGAGTAAGGTAGCCGGTAAACTCACACCATTGGTCAACATTGGTCTCAGCCGGTAAACGTATGCATGTTCCATTTCAACCCGCCCCACGGATAGAAACCCACTATTAACATCTTTGGTGTCTAATAGGCTATGTCTCTAGAGTTTATTATCCTACTAGCTGCTGCCCGCGACGTCGCGTCGTCTGCGTGAAGGCTCTACAGCACCAAACATACCTAAGATGCAAGTTTCGCTACAGCATTATAATTAAATAATATGTAGCCTATATGTTGACCCGACCTGTTAGTGATATTCATGCAAAATTTGAAGTAGGTACTATTTGAGTTTAGCCCGGACATACATACAGACAAACAGCCAAAAATTCTAAAAACTATATTTTTGGCTTCGATATCGATTGTAGATCACGCACCAAGAATTCTTTTAAAAAATGTTAAATGTACAGTTTTGACTTTCCTACGATTTTATTATATTATGTATAGATAATATAAAAATAAGTGATCTATATTCAAATAAAACACATAAGTACTTATAAACATTTAGCATAGATCTAAACATATAATAATAAAACAGAACATTAATGTTACGTGTAAAAAAAAAGGAGATATAATTTCCAACTATATCTGTATGTTCGTTTGTGATCTCTTTAATTACTAAACACATTTTTACAAGTAGATAAAGCTTGCTTTGGAGTAGAATATAGGGATTATACTCAAATCGAATGTCAGGAAAAAATATCCTCATTGTACTGTGCCGATTGAAAATGGAAGGATTTAATAAATACTAAAAATTATTTTTAATTCAATATTGCAACATCGAGATAACAAGAAAATTTTATATCAACTTTATGTACGAAATCTATACAATGTGCTAATTTTCTATTATTACAATCAAATGAAAGTAACTGGTATCGATATACCTGTTTATACCAGCTGCCAACCCAGCAGTTCGTCCAGGTAAAACCTAGCAAACCCAAAATATGCACATTTATAAGTTTTATTGTTAAGTTGGTATACAATTTTCTTACCTCGAGTTGCAACATTTAATTAAAGATCATTTTTTAATTATTAATCAATAATAGCCTGTTCAATTTATTTTAGCAAACCCATTTTTGATACATTCTCTAATACATCTCTCTGTGGTCTAGTGGTCCGGTGTCGGAGTTGACCACACGAGGTCTCGGGTTCGATTCAGGGTCAGGCAATTAATATGTGTTTTTTCAGTATTCTGATAAAATCAACCTTGCCTGGGACTGGAAAAGTGCCCGGTTGGCGATAGGCTTGCCAGTTGCCACCTATCACATTGTGGAACCGAGTATCTTCGGCTAATCGTGGGTGCACTCGTTTTACCTCTGCCTACATCTTCGGGGATACGGGCGTGATGATACTTTTTTTTTTACTTTTCTCTAATACATTAATTTTATTTGGAAATAGCCGTCAACCCAGTGAAGCTCGAGTTATGTTCGAATCTTAGACAATATGAAGTTTTTTCTATACAAAGATCGTATACCCACAGTCGTACATAAAGTTCCGTAACATCTATCCTCGAGACAATTTTTTCATCAAGTGTCGCATTAAAGCGAGCAGGTAGAGGGCCTTTGTTACTCTATTCCCCATTTCAGCCATTTTAGTTGCGCTTAAATTAAGTTACACAGATTTAAAACATCTCTTTTATTAATTCTGAACTAATTATTAACACAAAAAAAGGATCAATAAATAGTTCAATTTTATAGACTATTATAAATATGCAGTAGTTTGGAATTTCTTGTATAAATCTTCGACCAATCTATACTAATATTATAAAGAGGTAAAGTTTGTAACTTTGTTTGTTTGGTTGTAAGGGCTAATCTTCGGAAATACTTAACCGATCATAAAATTTTTTTCACAATTAGAAAGCTACATTATTCGGGAGTACTATATATATATATATTAGCTATATTTTATTATGATAAAACGTCCCAACGAAGTGGGCATGTGCATTGTTAGTCTGGATAAAAGATTTACTAAACAGCTATACAATGTGATTGTTGTAAGATGTAGATACCAAGAGAGTCTAAGACTGACGTACCATGAATCATGATCAAATTAATTGGTTGGTGTCCGAAAGTGATGGTCTAAGTGTCTCTAAAACCAGCGTCTGTGTATAAATTTGGAGCGAGCAAATAAGCCCACTTTATGGTACTAGGTTCTCCCTCCCTCCCTTTTTCATATTATAGGATAGCAAACAAGCAGATAGCTTTCAATGGAAAGGGACAACCATCACGTATATGCGTCAAAGATGTTAGCGTGTACCTAACGCTATTCGTGCGGCGGGATAGTAATGCCAAATGCATAAAGGGATTTGACCACATTGTATGGACTGCTCGACTCCATGTGACCATTATTTCAGTTGTTTATTGACTGGTATTTCATATGCTCGATATGTAAACAAAATTATTTATAATTTATAATAGAAAAATAGTAGGAAAATGAGCAAAAGTTAAAATATTGTCGTTAATTACTATATGGTTTTATTTTTTTAATTTAGTTGAAATTCCAGTTCTTAAAATAGCACCATCATTTTTGGCAAATAAAATAATGTTTTTTTTATAAAAATAGTTTTTAAAAAAATCTCAAAGCCTGTAGTGGAATACCCTCTGTCGGCTGCCTTAACTTCCAAACCGGAACACGACAGCGACAAACACCGACGCTATTGCGGCAGGAATAAGTAAGGTTGGTAACTTGTAGCAAGCCCGGCCGAGACGTTGCAGAACTCTAAAACCTAGTCTTCGTACTCCGAACAATTTACATATATTGCTTTTAGAAATGGTATTTCCTTTTGTATTTCCGGTAAATATTGTTTGTCTGTCTCTATTGCAATGATCGTACAGTTAGGAGTTATATATTTGGAAACAAAGGCGTGCAATACTAACATGTGACATCATGTGTACAAATCTATAACATAACTAATCATAGTTGTGTTTAGAATCTAGAGTTTACAGTACTATTAATGCTGTCAGTTTTATAGTTCCGAAGTAGATTAGGAACCCTTATAGTTTTAGCTTTGTCCCTCCGCAGTCTAGCTCAGAGAGCCTTAATACTAGAAAGCTGTAATTCGACATGAATATACATATCTCGGCAACACAGTGGTAAAATAAGATCTTGAAAAATATATTTTTAGGGTAGTTCCTCTACTACTCTACATGTAAATAAATATAAAGTGAGGATGTTAATATTTTTCTCGCGTACTCCATAGTGTGGGATATCGTTGGATAGGTTTTTAAAAAGTATTGTTAAGTTAATCAACCGTTTTACGATTACGCTAATTAGCTCCAGTTTTATTAGAAAAAAGAATTGGCAATATTGCGACTATTTCATCTGTAAATTATGGATTTCCGCAAACTAAATTCTGAATCTATAAAATTTAACAATCATATAAAAAATATTGTTCGAAATCTGTAATAACGTTGTGAGAAAAAAAATTCAGCCTAATTTTAAACATCCTCTTTCGTGTGAAATCGATTTAATAAACTAATTTTCAAGGCTTAAAAAATTGCTTGAATGTTTCTTTTTCAAGCGTCACGCTTTGGTGTGATAGTAGCGACGCGGGGGCCTGATAAGCGCGTCCGATTACAAGGGTTTTTATCTGCTTATGCTTATTTTCTTATTTGTTTTATCAAACCCGTCCAGCCGTTTCAGCGTAAAGTAACATTCACAAACACAAAATACCTATCACCTTTATAATATTTCCACCAAAATCTGCACCAAAACGTATTGCTAATCTAAAAAATATTTCTACGAATGCTTTATGCATTAAGTTCGCCATTTGTACCCTGTACCTACATTTTGTACCCGGTTCAATAAAGATAAATAAATAAATAAAAAATGAAGGAAGTTCTCAACTTGACGATTTGTAATTTTCTGTATTTATTTAATACTTTATTGTACACATAACAGTCATATAACATTTTGATTTGTGAACATTTTACAAACGGCGAGCT
>DWBA01001158.1:0-11148 GCA_018236825.1 Apodemia zela
TACTGAACTCTACCACCTAGTAGCCACGATGGTAGTGACTCACATAGCCAATTAGTCGCCTTTTACGACATGCCTGGTGGAACGGCAGTTGATCTATTCTTAAAGGAGCCCGAACCAACACGGGGTAAGGGGGGGAACTACACGCCGCAGTGAGGGATTCCGCCCACACCATCTTGACGATTGGTCATCTACGACTGTACGATTGGCACGTACCTTCTTTATACGAACAGTCAAACTATGGAACAGCCTACCTCACACGGTTTTTCTGAGTTGCTTTGATATTGGGATTTTTAAGAGGAGGATCCACAAATTCCTCAAAATCCGGCATCGTCTTGACAACTAACCTTTTATGTAGTAGATATACATGGGCAGTGGTGACTGCCTTCCATCAGGTAGCCCACTCGCTCGTATGCCTGCAAATTCAATTAAAAAAAGATGTTTTAATTACAATGGCGGGGACAACAGATTAAAAAAATATAATAAAACAGTGACATGGAAACACTGAATCGTGTAAGATTAAGATTAATAACGATGTCTTCACATTCTCGAGTGCGGTTGAATTTTCTTTTATTTTGTAGAAAATTATGTAACAATAACAAAAAAAAAACCTAAACTGCCAATTTTCACAAGCCGAAGTTATTAGAGTTTTTTTAACTGCGCTAGATATGAAATGCTATATTTGAAGGGCTTATATTTGGTGGAGAGTAGGGTGGCAAAATGCCCTTTTTAAAAACCTAAAACCCGAGTTTTGATGATATTACGACTTTTATGTATAAAAATATAAAAAAACGAAAAAAATATACATATAAATATAGGTAGATTTAGAATAGCGTTACGTAATGTTGAACAGTTGACAAACAATTAGACCGTAGGATTTAAGAACTCTTCTAAGTATCTATATATTAGCTAAGAAGAGTTCCGCTGCTACATACACCTACGCAGTTCACAAAAATGTTATAAAAGCGAAACAAAAAAATCACCAATAAGTGGCAGATGGCATCCCTAGTAAAGAACCTCAACAGTATGCGAGGTAGCCACTCCTTCCTACCGCTATGTTAATCTGACGAGCTCGAGCAATTCCAAAAATTCCCTATTGAGCTCCCCTAGGTAGGTACTATAGTATTAGGTAGCTATGTATATTCTATAAAATATTAGGTATGTGTTTTGTTTTGTTCAAACTAATAAAAATAATCAAATAGTATTACTTACAACAGACATATAGAGTAAGAGCCCGCGTTAGCCAGACCTTTGTCATTTTATTAAACTTGAAAGTTACTCAGCGCATAGTCCCCAACCCAGGTATGAACGATCAGGGATTATAAAATTTGAACGATGGTTACTTTGGCAGCTAACAGGTAACCAAAGTGTGTACCTCAATATTGTTAAAGTATTGTGGTATGGTATTAAAATTAACTGACAAGTTGAAAGTCAAGTGTTAAAATGGTTACTGTAGGTTATGCTTAAAAGATAGATGTATAGCATCGTAGACTTTTTTGTAGATCTTAGATAGATATACAATGCCGTAGTACATTATTTTGATCTATCTCGTAAAGTTTAGCCAGGATTTGCAATGTAAGCGCAAAAACTTTAGGGGTGTCTGGCAGGGGAATACAACCATGCTAAGTGTCTGGCAGGAGACTACAACTATGCTAAGTGTCCGGCAACGAATGACGACATTTCTAATACCATACCAAAGGAAGTATCAAAAAACTGACCTTAATTCTTTAACGAAATTGAGGAACTATTTTCCACAACTTTGTTACTTGTTAGGTGCAAAAGTAACCATCGTCCAAATTTCATAATCCCTGATCGTTCTTAACTGGGTTGGGGACTATGCGCTAATAAACTTTCAGTTTTAATAAAATGACGAAGGTCTTGCTACCGTAGGCTCTTAGGATAATATTAATCTGATTGTTGGTAGATACAAATATTCCGAATGTACCTGTCAATGGCGCTGTCTCCGCGACGTACATTGAACGGTCGGCTCTGTGTGTGGGCGTGTGGACGTTGCGGAGAAGCTGCTGGCTCCGCAATGCACGTGGCTGCCGCCGCTAGAGCCGCCGCTGCGCAGATGTTACGAGCGTATTGTGCACAATTAGGTAAGATGGAAAGAGTATTGCCCACTACAGGCTTTGAGATGACCATGCGCCTTTTAAAAACCATTTTCACAAAAAATCTTCATTTTATTTGCAAAAAATGAGGGTTCTATTTTAAGAACTGGAATTTTAACTGAATTATAAAATAAAACCATAGTAATTAACGTCAGTTTCACAAAATAAAACCACAGTAATTAACGTTAAAGCTCAATGTGAAATATTTTTTTCATTTTCCTGCTATTTTTTTAATATAAATAATTTGGTTTACATATCAGGCATGTGAAATACCAGTCCATAAAGAACTGAGTTAATGGTCACATGGAGCCGAGCAGTCCATACAATGTGGTCGAATCCCTTTCGATAAGTCTTTCCAACTGTATCATATATAATTTGACGATAACTTTATTAAGAACTTATAATATTAATCAATTTAAAAATCTCGTAATTCTGACATCTTTAGAGTGAAGGACTCATCAGTCGAATATGTAGGACAAAAGCTTTTTGGTGTTTTTCATAAAATAATCAAGCGATTAAAGTAAAAAATTAATTGTTATTAATAAATATTTATCCTTCACCAAATTAACTTGTTTGAAACCCCCTACCTTCATAAGCAACCCGATTCGAGATTTTTCAAAGAGAGAAAAAATGGGCGTCTCGTTAAAACGAAGCTGTTCACAAAAATTCAGCTTATTATTAGTCAAAAATATTTTTTTTCCAGGGATCCTGGACTATAAACCTATGGAACCCTAAAAAAGATCCAAAGTTTTCTATTCTTCTAAAAATATTTAATCTTTACTTTCAATTTCAATCTTTAATGTGAAACAGTACAAGTGTTTTAATCGATAAATATTATCTTTACTTTCAGATTTTAGCGTGGCAGATCTCGTTATCAACGGAAACTTTTACCGAGCAGAATGAATCAGAGACCATACCTGAACTCGTTATTTGCGAAGACTTGGAAGGTCAATTGGAGCAAATTCTGATCTCTTCAGAGGCAGCTCTGGGAGCTGATCGGGTGGCCGCTTGCTTGTCGCTGTTGACTGCTTCGAGGCGGGGTCTAGATGACTCTGAGATGCTTGATTTATTGGCGCATGATGAACTGTTTAGAAGTGAAGAGACATATTGTAAGTGCCCTATTATTTTTCAACCTATCCATTTTATTAGCTAACTAGCTGTACCCCGTGAATTCGCGTGACCCAAAAACATTGCTTTTCTTTGTGCAGTCGGGTAAAAAAGTTACATATGTCATTCCTGGATGTTGTAGCTCTCTAATGGTGAAAGAATTTTAGAAATGGGTCCGGTAGTTTTTGTGTGAAAATATTACAAACACACACAAATGTTTCCTCTTTATAATAATAGTTTAGATGTAATATTTTTCTTTCGAGCTTGAAATTCCACTGGTTTACAGATTTTTAATAAATGCTTAGACCTGTGCGTTGAGCTGTGTGGCGTGGAGGCACAGGTGTGTGTGTGTGTGTCAGTGTGTAGGAGTGTACCACAGGGTGTGTGTGTCGCAGTGTGCTGGGCAGCGGGCGCGCTGGCGTGGGCGCAGCTGGCGGCGCTGGCGGCCCCGTGGCTGCGGTGGGACGGGCGCGGCGCGGCGCGGTACCGGGACGCCGCGCTGGCCGCCGCCGCCGCTGACCGCTACCAGGCGAGACTGCCGGCCGCTAGAGCCGCACTCGTCAGTTACTTCCAGGTGAATACACTAATACCCTCAATACTGCACCCTGCTACGTCATTAATATTATGTTTGTGAATATTATGTCTTGATTCAGGCTATACAATCTGTGTGCCAAATTTTCATATAATTTCGTTCAGCCGTTTTTGAATGATTGAGTAAAAAATATAAAATCATTCATTTGTCTATATAGCGACCTGCTCCGGCTTTGCACGGATTATAATATACTTGTATAAACCTTCCTCTTGAATCACTCTACCTATTAACCCGACAGCTCCAGGTCGGCGCGAAAGCGCCGCGCCTACTATCTGTCAATTCGGTTGACCTCTACCACGGCACCTAGACTCCTCGTTCACTTAAACCCAAGCTTCATACGAGTTGATAAAAGTGCATGTATTAGTGAATTATATTTATTATCACTTTATTTTGATGCCTAATAGATAGAAAATATATCAATTAATATATACTCATTTACAGAATGATAAAATATGGTTTCATTGCAAAGTAATAACATTTTATGTACATCGCGCCGACGCGCCGCCATGACCCATTTTAAGCGCGCACACGAGCGTTACTAGCATTTTCTTAGTTTCGATTTGGATTTTTCTTGGGGGCTGAGGAGGTTAAAAAAACCCCGCATTAAAATCCGTTGGGTAGTTTTAAAGATCTAAGCAAACCTAGGGATGGACATCGGAAAGCGACTTTGTTTTATAATACTATGTAGTGATATTTGCATTATATAAGTAAAACTTTTTTTAAATCAATGAATTGAAACTTGATGAAAAAAAGTGCCTGAAAGAAGAACAACGCATACACCTATAGGAAATAAGATACACATACAATGTTTCATATTACTCGGTCTTCTCTTTGTAGGAAGTTGCGTAGTCTGCACACTCTTGTACATCAGTGTACATATCCTGTATAATTTCGAGTCGAACCGACAGAGAAGGCGTCATATAGTGAGCTTAGTATTTACATGTATAGTCCAAGAATTGCTATAGTCCAATAATTTAAATGTTTTTACTGTTTGTTCACTATTCTACTCCTGGTACTCTGAATTCACCTCATTTTATAGAAATGTTGTGTTCTAGAAGTTTATTTCCAAGTGTATTTTTTGCATACGAGCTTAATGAAGTGTAACTTCTTTAGAATCATTGTGATTTGAAACTTGATGAAACGAAAATACAATCACGATAGAGAAATAAGCACATAAATGTGTTGGATTAAGCCGGCGAGAGAATGAGATAGAATATATTACACATTATTTCATATATTTTATAGTTTCAAAACCAGCCAGATACAAATTACAAACAGTACAACCAAATTGATTTTACTGCAGCTTTTTACTTCTTAAATACGAAAAATCTTATTCCTCGATTCCTTCAATTTATTTCTCTTTTTCCCTCTCTCTCTCTTCCGTTCTTCCTTACCTCAATCGAAAGTTTCACCTCTACTGCGTGTGAGTTTGCACTCGATTTTTAAAGATGTTAATTAATACTATTTTTATAGGTGAGAGACAAACTAATCTAATGATAGTTTATTTATAGCGATTTAAAAATAATTGTGCTATGCTATTAAATCTTGCCAATTCGTTTTGTTTCCAAAAACCCCTATGCTGTTTTTAGTTTAAGAATGCCATAATAGAGTTGTGGTGATTAATTATATAAAAAAATATTTTTATATTTCGTAATCAATCCGGGCCTCTTTTGAAAAATGGGTCGTATGCCTTTATAGACACCAAAGATGTTAATGGTGCGTTGCTGACTGGTGGCGCGGTCTTAATGTCACATGCATAAGTTTACCGTCTACCTCGTAGCCGCGTCGTAGCATGACGCGACGTTGTATCGTGTTTATGTTTGTAAGAGCACTTTGAATCAATTGATTTTTTGTGACGAGAATAGGGAGAATGCTTGTGTGCTATCTTATGAAGTAAGAAAACGACATTTACGTTACTATGTATGTCACATAATAATCTCTTAGGTATCTCCATGGTATCATTACCGATATTATAGCCACGTTTTATTTTCAGGGCGAATGGTATACAGAAAATGATCCCAAAATGACTGGTCGTCTAGTACCACAAGAAAACAAATTCTCGGACGAATGGTAAGTTGTTTTAAAACGTGGTAGAGTTTCCTAACCTATTCAATATTGTTTCCTACCTAGCCTCAGCTTTATTATTGTAGAAACACACACAGAGAAAATAATACAAAAACAGAACATAAACATAACATGAGTACAATGGGCGAGCTTATCTCTACTTAAAGAGATTCCCTCCAGCCAACCCGTTAAAGGAGAATAAAATAATGAGAAAAGAAATGAGTAGACCTAGTGTACAAAAAAATGATGTAAACCTAACTATATTCTATATATGAACAGTGATATGTAAAAAACTATAGATCCGTTGCCCGCATTTAAAAACGACAGTATGATCTCTAGGTAATTTGCCTGACAATCACTTGCTCTCACATAGTTATTCGCATTCTTGTGACGCGTTAACACACCTCATGAATGTCAACTGTCCCCATTCAGACGCGATAATTATTGGGATATTCTGAAGGAAAACATTTTGTTGCATCTTTAGGCAATGTACAAATTATATGGCTACAGTTAGATAGCAAAAAATTTTTTATTGAATGCGTAAATATTATACTTAACTGAAAAAAATATTTTACGTTGTTTAATTTGACTGTTGGTCACTATGGTTACTAAGAGCGAGATGTACTTTGGCTCATCTAACGAAACTGATGATGTTTTCTCTTTCTACAAGTATTGCGTATTTTTATCTGTTTCTTTGCATATTGTCGATTTAGAAGTCTATACATATTGTGGTATGTAACTATGTAGCTGCATATATGTATTTATGCTGTTTTTATTCGAAGTTATGTTGGAGTATGACCTGTCTATAAGTAAAATGTCATAGATTACAACTTAATAAAAACCAAGAGTCAGGAATTCAAGAGATTATGTTTTTACACGAAATATTGGGAATTGCACCTTAGTTTTATCAATAATAGTAGTCAGTGTTTCTAAGCAGTATAGTAGTACACCTCTATTATTGTTATATATATACAATATATGATGTAGGGACTATACTATACAGTATACTGTATGTAGTAATGTTATGACTGCTGTATTCCATAACTAATTACAAATGTAATTTATCAACACGTGATATCAACACTTCTACTGTTTTTCTAATTCGATTTTGTATTTACAAAGCATAAGTACGCAAAAGATGTCTACTGTATGTTAATGCAATTTATAAAAATAATCCTGATAATCTAAAAACCACCATTTAAAAAAATTGTAAAAAATCCTTTGATGTAAATATTTTTAATATTATAATGATTTAGAAATATTTGTTTGGCCAAAGAATAAGTACTCAAATGTTAATATTTTAACATAAATCTAAAAGTGTAGCTAGTATGTAGTTATTTCATAATTAATATTTTTTTTTGTACTTATAAGTTGGGCATCTGTTGATGGTTTGTATATTTGTGTAGGCTATGAGGGGCAATGAGGTTCGATTTTTGGGTCTGGCAAAATTGTTGGTTGGGCTTTTCTTATATAGAAAAATCTCGATTGAGTATAATATATGCACTTAATAGAGAAGTAAGACAATTTTAAAACAATTTTTTTACCGACATTTGTAAACACATGTCAGTAAAAAAATTGTTTTAAAATTGTCTTGTCTTTGATGGTTCGTATTAGTAATTAAGCGATTAAAATACTATAATCAAACGCCGGTTAAGTTTCGAACAGAACTGAACATTTATTTTACCATCACGTAGCACAGATTACAATAAACATCATTAGCTACAGCGTGCCAATAGATGGCGTTAGTGGTACATTAGTGATTATTTGTATATCATTTCAACAAATACCTTACCAACAGGTGGGATTTTTAGAATTTTTGATGTAGAAAAAAAAACCAGATAAGTGTGGCTCAGCATATTTATTTTTATCTCTCGATTTTTTACAGCTTTTTCAGATTCGGAAAATGAATCTAAGAAGATAGATAAAATCACAAAAATGAATACTCTAAGAAATAGTAAATTCAACACAAATGTTATTCCGAAAAATAATCCGCTGTTGACAGACTTGGACAACACCGACCCTGTGTCAAGGCGGTCCATGAAAGCTGAACTGTGGTTCCAGAAAGACAGTTTTAAAGATATTGACGAGGAAGATGATGAGGGAGTAGATTTAGACAAATTGGCCCAAGCATTTAAAGAAAAAGGTAATGTACTCCATAACCCTACCTTCTGTTATTAAAGCATATGGCTTAGAATAGATAATATGGTAAAGGCAGGACTCCTTTACCATATTATCTTGTCTAGGCAGGTTAGATAACAACCAACAAACTGAAAGCTTTGATGACTGATTAGAAATTATCTTTGATTGGTTGGCCGAATTAATTACTAATTTGCCACAATTACACTGGATGATGTCATAGACAGCGGCTTTTTCTGTCTCTAAGCACTGCACAGAGTAGAGGTGAGGATAAAAAGTTTTAACATAACTATATAAATGTTTTAGTGCTTCTATTCCATTGTGTAACTTCATCAACCATCACAATGGTTGGATCACCTTGATAACTTTAACTCCTACATTTGAACGGTTGAACCTTCTATATGTATCTAGTTGGGAAATATCCTGTGACCAATACTTAGAGATTATTTAATTCGGGCCAAATATATAATTTGGCCCGAACTTTGGGGTTAGATCAATTCGGGTAATTTGTCCAGTCATATTATTATTATTACTGAAAAATTATATATTTGCACTCTTTAATTGAGCAACAATTTTATAGATTTTGGATATTTTATATACTAGTTTAAAGAAAAATAAAGAAAAATCCGGTTTAAAGAAATGATGATTGCGGAAAAACACTTTAAAAACACAAAAATAATTTATGTTGATCTGATTGTTACCAAACTAGACACAATTCAAGATCATCCACGGATAATTTGAAGAATGTGTGAAAATTTCATTAAAATCACTCCTGGCGTTTTTGAATCCATGGGTAACATACACAGACACACATTTGACTTTTAATCGAAAAATACGTTTTTTTTTGTTTTAGGCAAAAACGTTTCAGAAACAGAAACATCAACAGGGAAGTCAAATTTAAAGAGGAAGCAGGATGATATGGAAAGCTCTGATGAATCATCGGACAGTGACTATGATGTAGAAGAAAGTGTCAAACCTTCAGAAGGAAAAGCTGGTGCTAAATCACAGAAAAAAGATGGCTTTGAAACTGTGCCACAGGATCTTGGTAAGCATTAATAGTTAGCAAGTAATTAGTATTTTAATAATAAAATCTTTGAGCTTATTTAATCAAAACTGCTGGGCTAATTTGTGATTAAAATTAAATTCTGTTTGTAAATTTTTAAATTGACTAGCTGTTAATTTTTTTCACTGTGTGATTAAAAAGCTTGTAATGCTCAAAACTGCCTGATTGAAAACTTTTTAATCACAAAGAAACAGTCTAGACCACAGAGGCGATAAATTCCACTTTAAAAAAAAAATGTTTTTGTTTTGATTACAGAGTTGAAAAGACTAAAGAAATCGCTCAAAATGGACGCTGAGACGTTAGCCTTGGGCACAATGATAGCAACATCAAAGAAATTCAAACGTGATCTCATAGATGACGGCTGGAATAGGTACGCGTTTAATGACAAGAATCTTCCTGACTGGTTCGTTGAAGATGAAAACAAACATATGAAAAAAGAAGTAGTCGTTCCTGAGGTTTGAAATTTCATCTTTAATGCATGTAGTAGTATAGCCGAAATATATATTTTAAAACGCAAAAACAACTATAATGGCGTCAGTATTATTTGTGAGTTATGAGGTACGCGAGTTTGTTACTTATTGAAGAGGTTCACAGAAAAAAACTAATTGGGAATCACTGCGCTAGTACTGTCTGAGCAAAAAGTTGAAAATGCTGAAAAATAGAGATACTGCTTTTTAAAAATACGTGCGATAGATCATTCTGTCCGGAATAATGTCTACGAAAATGTTTTAGAAGCATTTGCAGTTTATCAGCACATAAAAAAATTGCAAAAGTTTTTAACAAAAATTTGCTTCGTGGAGCCCTTTTAAATATACATACTTAACGAGATCACGCCATAAAAGTTATTTTTTTTAAAATTTGTTTATATTTTTTGTAATATTTTGTGTGCTGATAAACATTTCTGCAATCGCTAGCCCGAGTTTGATACCACCGCCTTATCTATTGCTACCGCAATAACGTCAGTGCTTGTCACTGTCGTGTTCTACTTTGGAGGGAAAGGTAATTTTTATATTTTGAAAAAATTTAAATATATCGACAAAAATACGTTTTCGCCTAAGTAATTTGGATGTAAATAAAAGGGATTCGTGGTCTAGTGGTTTAGACTTTTAGATCATGAGATCTAAACCACTAGACCACTCGATTTCGATCCTCGTGCCGGCTAAAAGTTTTTTTGGAGTTACTCGAAAATTGGAATCTCAATAGCAGCTCAGAGTTTGATTGAACACCACAAGTATAGTTTAGTGCAGGGCTTCCCAAACTTATTTGTACTGTGACTCCCTTGGGTCTTTGCCATTTTTACGACGCCCCTCAACGCAGTCCCCAAAAACACTAACTAGTTTTTATAGGTACCAGCCTAGTAACAGCTTATCAGGAAGACACGAATTTGACATGGATATGCTTGCTTTTTTGAGCATAGTTTCTGAAAACGGGGCTCCAGTTTAGAAATTGCCACTCTCATTTCTTTCTCTACGTCTATTTTTGACCTGTACTTGTTCTTTATTACTGCAACTGCAGAAAAATCTGTTTCGCACAAGTACGAAGTTGCAAATGGTAATTAAACCTTTAATGCTGCAGTTCTGCTGGCACGACATATCGACACCCGACGCCCCTGGGACAATGTCGCGGCGCCCCAGGGCGTCGAAAGGTTTCGTACCATTATCTGTAAAAACGAGCAAAAAAAATCACTTTTGTTATATAGGAGCCCTCTTAAATATTTATTTTATTCTATTTTTTGTATTTGTTGTTATAGCAGCAACGAGTCCGACTCGTCCTTCGCCGGTTT
The DNA here is from genome assembly GCA_018236825.1 of Apodemia zela. Lineage (NCBI taxonomy): Eukaryota > Metazoa > Arthropoda > Insecta > Lepidoptera > Riodinidae > Apodemia > Apodemia zela. The sequence continues at coordinate 10,857 of DWBA01001158.1, forward strand.
TTTTATGCAACTGAGCAAGAGGAAGTAACAATTTTGGGTGACGCGAATGAATTCGCCAGTAACAGCTAGTTATGATATAAATAATAACTAATATAACTTTTTGTACCTGGCTTTCACGCAAAATGCCTTATGTCATGGTCAAAGCCGAGAGTAAAACATCATAATCTAAACATATTTGACTTGATCCTTCAACTGTCGTGATAAAATTTAATCGCCCCGTTGGTCGAGTGGTTAGCGAACCTGACTGCGCATCAATGGGGCCCGAGTTCGATTCCCGGCAGGGACAAGCATT
>DWBA01001159.1:0-11147 GCA_018236825.1 Apodemia zela
ATTTCACCGCTTTCAACCCGTCGACACTAGCTCAGTTGGTAGAGCAAGCCCCGGCCTGAGGGGAGGTCGCAGGTTCGCATCCTAGCGTGTCGAAATTTTTCTTTGTTGTTTTTAAAGTTTTTCAATATCCATATTATGCCAAATTTCTAAGCTCTTTTTAAAGAATGCTGAACTTGTTTGTTTATTCCGCAGTTTTATATCTCAAGCGCCATTGCTACAACGAGTGGCGCCCCTGCCGGCGCTACCGGAACTACGCACATTGTACGTATGTATGTTCTATTTATTTTTATTTTTTTATTGGAAACAATATTATTTTTTATTTAATAGTACGTTTGTTAAATACCAAGTTACTAAAATTTTATTTAATTATATTTTTTACAATTATTTTTACTTTTACAAAATAAGTTAATTTTATCATTTTATTAAATAATTAAAATATTTTAAAATTAAAAACGCTGTTTAAATCGTACCACCACTACCTAGTGATCTAGTGGTTATATCATAAGGCTGGTTGCCTTGCGGTGTAGGCAGAGCGACCAGAACCACAATAGACGCCCCGGTATTACAGATAGGCGAGATTTGTGGTAATTCTATCGTCACACGGACTGTAATGATTGTCAATCGTTTTTTGGGATAGCTGACAGCTCCATTTCATCCGACTCATGGAGCTGTTAACACACTACAACCAGACTGCTAAAAACAAATCTGTCAGTGTGTTTAATTGATATTTTTTTTAATAATGGATTTAAAAAAAACATGTTTTCAAAGAAGAAATCAATTTAATTTGCAACTCTCCGTAAATCTCGTACTCCGTGAAATCCCATGTGTAACCTCGGCAATGCTTCTGAAAGGAAAAAAGGTTCCTATAGTGTATAAAATGGAATAAACTCACCGAAGAAAGGTGCGGATAATACCACGTGGTGGAAAGATCACGTCAAACGCACAGTATACGTATTGAACGCACGTTTCACTTCGCAACCGAAGCATCTTTAGAAGAAACTAACACTATTTCACTCAACAAGAGTCGTAGTCATACTTTTTTTAAGTTTTTCCATTTCGTCATTGTTTTTTTCTTTCAGTAGTATCGCAAGGAAAAACGCGGGAGTCCGCGGAGGTTTAAAAATTAAATTGATTTCTTATTTGAGTTATGGATTGTCGCTATAGCCTTGTTATGAGGGCAGGAAGGGAGTCTTTTTTTATCTGGTTTTTTAATTGCTAATATGTTCCTAAGGCATAAAAGCCTTAGGAACATATTAGCATCCCATAGTCTAAAATGTGAAATAAATCGCAATATTTTAATAAACACACTTGTATTGTTTCACAATAAATCATCATATAAGTTGCCCTATATTCATATAAGTTGTTGTTGCCCTGATGAGGCTTATGAAAGCGAAACCGGTTGGATAATAATATATGTGTTAATTTATTGTGAAACAGTACAAGTGTGTTTATTAAAATATTGCAATAAACCCTTTTACTAGCCTTCCAGATCATATTATTATTATTATACAACAGCTATGTATGGAAAGTACTAAAACTTTTTCCATTAGGTCTAGATATTAAAGAGCCCGGGTTTTTGACTAAACCGTTTTACTGTGTGGTACGTTTTTGTAACGCGACGACCCGGAGAATTCGCGAAGAACACCACAACTTTTTGATAGATTGTTTTGATTGATCAGTTATTGAGCCCGTTTAGCATCATACTCCTGAGGTATTTTTCCTGTGTTGTTTTTTTAAATTATTAAAGGATCTCTGAAAATACCATCCATAAGATAGTGCGAGCAAAGCCATCGATAGCAAATAATCTACTGTCTTTATGGTCGAGTATTTGTCGTAAGGACGAATTACGACTTAAAATGTTTAAGTCTTTCGCCCTTCAGTATCGGAATTTATGACAAAAAATCCACTGTTTACGACTACGAGCTATTTATTACTTTCCAGTTTTCAGCAAAACGCGACCCATTGTCGTCAGGCAATGTTGAAGCTCGCAAACAATGGGATAGCGCAGACCGTACGAATTCTAAAAAGGCCTCCAGCACAAAAAAGGTGCATCTAATCAATCACGACGACTCGCCACAGTAAGTCGAATGGACGTTTTTATAGCAGTTCATTTGCATATCCTCCTCTCGCTCATTCGTATTTTATAATCTGGGTTAGTGGAAAGAGATGGATAGTGGCGCGTTGACCTTACCATGCGCGTGCGTCAATACCGTTTTACCCGTGAGAAGGAATTTTTGAACTGTTTTGTTGCTACACAGTAATCTGATTTTATTCGTTTAATTAAATAGATGCACACGATCTGGAATGTGGACTCATGGCCAAATGACTCATTAAAAGGATTATACGCATTTTATCAACAAGTGGGTAAATTACTTTTGTGTTACATACATATATACATATCTTCACGCCAGATCCCTTACGGGGTAGGCAGAGAGAACCGATAAGGCGTTACTTTTGTGTTGTATTTACTTTACCTAGCGGTCGCCTTCTGGTCGAAATTCTACCATAATGCTATGAATACGTTTTACCATATTAAAATCTCTTCTGAGTTTAGACAACAGACATTAACCATATACAAAATAGTTTACATGTGTGTATATTATGATGTGTGGCAAATGAATGGTAGTGAGTGTATGTTTATTAATTTAATATGTTTCTTATGCATATTATAAAAATAATAGCTTTCTGCACTTCTTCACTATGTGAACTTTAGCTTTGCCAAATTTCATACTCCTCCGTCCGCGTAATCGTCGCCGCAAAGTTTTGGCTTCATGTATTAATATATAGTAGGTGCATGCTTTAACTGCGATTCCCAAAATGGGTTTCGTAAAAAAAATATTGAATTAGATTTCAAGTAGGTGTAGCAAATGATTAAAACAAATCACATAATATAGAAATTGCTCTAGGGGTACAAGTACCTACCTACATTTACGAAAAAAAAAATTAGTATTTAGTGTTTTACCAATAAGTAATAACAGTGCCGGACTAAGCCAGCGCGAGACTTGTCTATCATAGGACCCCCGGAATGTTTAATGTTTTAATTAACTTATGGTATTAAATAAAACAAAACTGTTACTTAAATTATAGTTGGACATTTTTATGCAACTGTTTTTTTTGTAGTAAGGATTGTGGGTACATCGATTGGAAAAAATATTTTCACATATTCAACCACAGAATATATAATAGTGTTTCAAGCCAATCTAAATATTTTTTTGTGGTCAGAAAACTTTGTTGTGCGGGGCCCCCATATGCGTGGGGCCTGTAGCATTTGCTACTCTTGCTACGTGGCTAATCCGGCACTGAGTAACAACCCTGTTTAAATGCGATTGACTGTTAGCCTCGTGTGTTTGTACGTTTACTAGCCTTCCAGTTCCAGACGCTGTTAGTTGTAAACACTTGAGATGATGCAATAGGAATGAGTAAGGCAGCGAACGCCGAACACAGAACAGGCAGAATGATTAGGTGTGTTAAAGTTTGCGATGAGTGTGAAAATATAGATGTTCAACACATTTCGGGGGAATGTGTCAGGAACGCAGAGAAGCGTACAAGATTTATCAATTTATACAAGTTAAAAAAAATAGGTTTGAATAATAGTGTTTTGGCTGAGCCAGCATCTGACGCAGCTAGGACACTGTATACATTTATGTAAGCAACATAAGATCTACCATAAAGGTGCAGAATAATTTAGAATAAATAACGATGGGACTACATTTTGATTGTATGAAAAAAATCTCTATTAAAAAAAAGATTTAAAAAAAGTTGTGTTAAAGTTTTGTGAAACGCCTTATAAATTGTTTTAGACACATAATCAATGTTTTAATAACATACAAACTTTAACATTATTATTTTGATTTTTTAAAACCTTTTTTCCTATTACAAAAACGCGATAAGCTGTCATACTCTCCTTATTGACGTCACCCCGTGCAAAACAGATTTGTTAAAGAAGTTTTAAACAATAAGCGCTTTGAAAAAGTAATATCGAAGTAATGTTTCGCGAGGCACGATATCACCTTATTGCGGCGTTTGATGTGACGCGATTGAGGCATATTATTTTTATATTTTACTAGCTGTTCCTCGCGATTTCGTTCGCATGACCCAAAATCATTACTTTTTACTTAGTCGGGTAAAAAAGTTGCCTATGTCACTCCTGGATAGTGTAGCGTTCTAATGGTTAAATAATTTTCAAGATCGGTCCAGTCGTTTTTGAGTTTTTTCAGTACAAATAAACGAAAATACAAATGTTTTTTCTTTATAATATTAGTATAGACTCGCTGTTCCTCGCCACTTAGTCCGCGTTACCCACATACATTGCTTTTAACTCAGTCGGATAAAAAGTAGCCTATGTTACTCAGTGCTAATGTAGATTTATGTTGGTGAAAGAATTTTTAAAGTCGGTTCAGTAGTTTTTGAGTTTATCCATTGCAAACAAACATATCTCATCTATTTATAATATAACTAGCGACCTGCCCCGGCTTCGCACGGATTATAATTCGCATGTAAACCTTCCTCTTTAACCACTCTATCTATTAAAAAAACCCCATCAGAATCTGTTGCGTAATTTTAAGGATCTAAGCATACAGACACACAGACGGCGGAAAGCTAGTTTGTATTATACTATGTAGTGAAGTGTAGCTTTATTAAAAATAGTCATTAGCCTTATTTAGTATACCAAATAGTATTGTTTTTATGATCTTTAAATTCTCAATTACTATATTAAAGAGTCATACATGTATGCATTTTTATCTTAGTGTCAACTACCGTTCATCTAGGCATGTGATAGATGTCAAATCGAATGTCAGAGCCGGTTATGTAGATGTTGAGTGCACTACCAACGGATGAGATTGGAATTTGGAACACCAAGGTCACCCACATACATCTCAATAACTTTAAACATTATATATAACTAGCTGAGCCGGCAAACGTTGTTTTGCTATATAAATTACTAGCTGCAGCGTGCAGTCTGCTGCATTGTAAAAGTTTTTGGTAAAACCTGCTGAAATTACTCATTTTTTCGGGATAAAAAGTAGCCTATGTGCTATTCCAGGTCATCATCTACCTGTGTGCCAAATTTCATCCAAATCCGTTCAGTGGTTTTGGCCTGATTGAGTAACATCCATCCATCCATCCATCCATCCCTCCAAACATCCAAACTTTCGCATTTATAATATTAATATAGATTCTGTAACGTCTCACTTGAGTTTAGTATCTATCATGTCTTCTTTTTTCCTGTCGCCATAACGTTAGTACTTGTCACTGTTGTTTGCTTGCATGCTATATTTTCTTAAGTTTCAAATAACACGCCATCTGTTGATGAATAGATTCATTTTCAAATAAAGCTCGATCTCCCAGACACTTAACTTGAACTACTACCCATTTATATTAATAACTAATACGAATTAGCAAGGCTCTTCAAAACAGTATTACTTATTAAATAAAGGAACTACACAAATTCCGGATACCTTCAAAGCTGAATCGCTGAATATAGCTCATATTCAATCGCCTTATCTCACACAAGATTCCACTAATGAGTGCGGGGTAATTAATGATTCCAAATGGTACATAACGTGTACATAAGGAGGCGCAAGTCGCTAGGTGCGGTGAGGAGAGCGGGGTGAGATAGAAGCGTTGCGAACTTGCTTAGATAATGTGCATACATTAAACTAAGACCAAACTAACGCTCGTCGTATCTTGATGAAGGAACTTTGGGGTACGCCTGCGGTCTAATTACGGAGGAGACGGGGGCAAAACAGTACTTTGACGTGGTTACGTAGAATATAATTTGCATGTAAAAACATGGTTAATTGATATTATAACAAGTACTCCTGTAATGCAAGAAAAATAACTAAGTTTACGCGTCACCTTAGTGGTAGCGGTGGACTTCAAGATGAGGTCAGAAGTTCTATGAAACTATACTAAAACTAATTCGTATAGTATCGTACTGAATAACACCCCAACACCACACTCCAGGCTACTTCTGAATTATTTCCATATAGGAAAAATGCAATAACACTTTGGCTGACCAGGGTATCAAGCTCAGACACTCACGTTCTAGGCCAAATATGCTAATAAAAGGCCAAAAATGCGACCGATAAGCTATACGTGTCATTACCATCGTGACTCACTAGGATGTAGAATTCCTCAACATCCCGACCGGGTATTTTATGCCACCGCCTTACATATTCCTGCCGCATTAGCATCAGTGTTTGTCACCGTCGTGTTCCAGCATAGAGGGTAAAGTAGCCGGTAAACTTGCATTAGGCATTTAGACCCTGCCTCAAATATAGCAACGCACAATTAACATCTTTGGTGACGTGAGGCGATGGTTGTCTTTTTTCATCAGGAGAGCAATTTGCTTTTGTGCTATAAAAAAGTTTAAAGGAAAATGATATAAATAAAAATGTCAAAATAAAAAAATTAAACAGAAAATGTTAAAACGTGACCAATAATTTGATTGTTCATGTAGTTCATCTGGATCACATTCGGCTCAGATCCGATCCGAGATCGTACAGGATGTCAGATTTACCCTAACAACCTCTAATGTGCTATTAAACTATCAAAATCCATCCATACGTTTAGAACATTGATACACATATAAATACACATGTTAAACTCATAACACCTTTCGATTTTGAGTTTGAAGTTTAAACATATCAACAAAAATAACCACATGAATACTTGTGTATGAATATTAAAGAAAGCCAGATTATAGCTTAAGTTCAGAAGAGTTACATGGATAATATTTAAACTTGAGCAAAAAACCACGCAACTGCAATTACACGGAGTATTTAAGGAACACTGCCTTAACAAGGACTCGTAGTAATAAAAGTTCTTTAATACGTGTAACAAGAAATTAATACAGGTATTTGCTTAGGAAAAGTAACTAACCAAATGATTTATTACTCATTCAATTTGGTAACAGTATTGCGCTTGTATTTCTTTCACATGTCCCCGTTTTTACTAAGAATGAAGCAATAATATATTTTAAGTATTATATGGATTAGCAAAATTGCTTATATATATTTTTAATGGTACCAGTTGACTATGTATTTAATCAATTTCTCGCCTGATTTTTGCAATCCAAGAAGGATTTCTATTTATTGATAGATTTCTATACAAAATTCAACAATGCAACGCCATAGTCTATAATATAAAAGACATATCAACTTAAATATACACACGTAAACGTACTTTATAATTATGTATACAAATTAAAGCATGTAAGGTTATTGCTTAAGTTCGGGCGAGTTACGCGAATATTATTCAAACTTGAGCAAAAACCTCGCTATTGCAATTACATAGAACATTTAGCAAACATTGCCTCAACAACAACTCTACTTATAAAAGTTCTTTAATACGTGTATTAAATAACTGATACAAATACTTGTAAAAAAACGCGTGTGTGTGTGTGTGTCGGTGTGCGCGCCCATGGTAATATCAGCTAACTTCATGTCGCATCATTTTTTCCAAACGCCCCAAAAGAAGTACAACTTCAAAAAGTAATTATTAGCCTCTTAAGTGATTTTTTACAGTTAAAACACTTGTTTTATTTCACAACTCGATTAAAGCAATGTTATTATAATTGTTTAAATATTATAAGTTAATTTGTTTATTCGTTAACTATAAACCAATCATCTGAATTTTTATCCCGAAAAAAGAGCTCATAAATGTCAATGTTGTAAGGCACATATGCGTAAGTTTACTGGCAACTTTAATCTTACAATCGGAACACGACAGTGACAAGCATTGACGCTATTGCACCAGGAATTGTTATAACGGTGGTACCAACCCCGAACGAGATTGCAGAATTTTACATAGTGACAAGTTTGACCAATCGCTCGCATTTTACGAACTGAAAGGCATATTATCAGATAGATGGTCAATAGAAATGCAAATTATGAAATTATGCACCATATTTTCCATTTTAGTAGTAGCTCAAATCCCCGATCGAGCCAATATTGGAATTCAGTGTTTGTCACTGTCGTGTTCCGGTTTGGAGGGTGAGGTAACCGGTAAACTTGTGCATGTGGTATTAAGACCTCGCCACAAGATAACAAAGCACAATTAACATCTTTGGAGTCTATAGGCGATGGTTGACTGTTTCCATCAGGAGACCCATATGTTTGTTTGCTATCTTATGATATAAAAAAAAGATATTATATTTTTATTGTTTGTCTACTAACGTGTCTTTCAATATGTAGTTACAATCTTTAACCAGTCAGCCTGTAGAATATGGGTCAGGTAACTTTCTATACATAAAAGGTAAATACCAAAACCAGGGACTTAGATATCTAAAAATGTTTGCAAGTTTTTTGATTTAAACCCGCTTGAACAGACTTACGGTGGCCTAATCCGGATTAGCTGATGCAGACGCCGGCAAAGCCTTAACCAAATACTCTGTCTGTGTATAGTATATTCAATTTAAGTCGTCTCGTCAGCTTAAGCTATTTCTAGATAATTTGTGTGTTTATGTTCTACTAGTAATTGCACTATGATAGGAATTCGAGCGTAATTTATAAACTACCTTTTTTTATAAGATAGCAGACAAGCAGATGGGTCTCCTGATAGAAGGACTCAACCATCGCCCATAGACGCCAAAGATGTTAATGGTGCTTTGCTATCTTCTGGCGAGGTCTTAATGCCACATGCATAAGCTTACAAGCTATCTTACCCTCCAAACCAGAACACGGTAGTGACAAGCACTGACGCTATTGCGGCAGGAATACCAGACCCGGGCGAGACAATGCTGAACCCTACCACCGAGTAGCCACGATGGTAGTGACTCACATAGCCAATTAGTCGCCTTTAACCACATGTCTGGCAGAACGGCAGTTGGTCTATTCTTCAAAGGAGCCCGAACCAACACGGGGTAAACACCTATCCGCCAGGCCATCTAATGTGGGTTTGCAGATTTTTAGGAATCCCACGGGAATAATGTTTTTTTTTGCAATAAAAACGCCTATATCCTACCCTCTGTTTGTTTGGGTCCCTGCGAAGAATAAACCATCTGCCAGGCAGTTCGTAATAGGCGAACATTTGCATAAACATGTCACTACCATCATGACTACTAGGTGGTTTTGCAACGTCTAGTCTGGGTCTGGTATCAACGCATTACCTATACCTGCCGCAATAACGTTAGTGCTTGTCACTGTCATGTTCCGGTTCGCAGGGTAAGGTAGCCGGTAGACTTATGTATGTGGCATTACCACATGCATTTTTTTTCATTAACATCTTCGGTGTCTATAGGCGATGGTTTCTCTTTCCATAGGAGAGCCTTCTGCATGTTTGTTATCCTATGATATAAAAAAAATGTGGTGATAAAGATAAGCTTCTGTGGAATTTGATATTTACCACTTCGATTATCTCTTACGATCTGCCTGGCAGAACGGCATTTGGTCTAGTCTTCAAAGGATGCCGGATTAACACGGGGGAATTCATAATTTCATTTGATTTAATTGAATTCTTGCATACTTGAAATTCAACATCGAATATCTGTTTTGTAAGTCGTAGGTCATCCTTTCTTCTATGTGACTAACGTGACTAAACAAACTAACGCTTACAACTTATATGAAAATCTGGGTAAGCGAAGCAAGAATTAGTTTGAAGGAAGTTTATTATTTTAAATAAAACATTGTGATGGGGCAACTTAATACTTTTTTTTATAAAATTTTTAAACATATGGGTATAAACTAGAAAAATTACGTCAATTTAGTTATAAATACGATTTTTTATACTAATGTTACTAATATTAATTAGGTACAAATTATTATTAAGCACTAGTTACTAAATAAATTTCCAATATTTTTTCTCATTTAAGTTCATTACATATTGTAAAAGCCGTGTGTAGCACAGTTGGAAAATCTTATCAGATCTAGATCTTATTGGATTATGTAGCGACATCTATTGCTGAATAGAATACATACTTATAGTTTTCCAGTTCCCATGTGCTCAATATAGATGGCAAAACTTACCTTCTATTAAAAGGTTTAATAATAACAAGAATGATTATATAATAAAGTATAGCCCGCAATTATATTTGCGTGAATTTAGTTTTTTTATATACTAAAATAAGAATAAATTTTTTACTGGTATCTGATGTAATGAAATAAAAAAAAATAAAACCAATATTCTGTTCCAAGCCAAGCTAGAAGCACAAGACAACATTAAAATTATTTCATTGAATTAGTGTCCATTCGAAAACCGTATGTATCAGTATTGGGTTTGTGTTCTGTTTCGGATCGGTAAACTTATGCATGTGGTATATTTTGAACCCACCACAAAAGAGATTTGACCACATTGTATGGACAGCTCGGCTCCATGTGACCATTATCAGTTGTTTATTGACTGGTATAATTTCTTATGCTTGATATGTAAACCAAATTATTTATAATAGAAAAATAGCAGGAAAATAAAAAAATATAACATACTAAGCATGGTAAAAGTTAAAATATTGACGTTAACTACTATGGTTTTATTTTTTTATTAAGTTAAAATTCCAGTTCTTAAAATAGCACCATCATTTTTTATAAATATAATAAAGATTTTTTGTAAAAATAGTTTTTAAAAAAGCGCATGGACATTCAAAGCCTGTGGTGGACTATACCCTTTGCAACGCAACATTAACATTTTGGTTTTTATAGGCGATGGGAGTTTCTTTCCTTCATCAAAGCTTCTGCTTGATCGCTATTCTATGATATCAAAAGTAATATTGTAAATGCGAAATTCTGTCTGTCTCTCTGTCACCGCTGAACTGATTTTGATGAAATTTGGCGTGGGTATAGGTGGAGACCCGGGGTCAAGCATAGGCTAGGTACTAATTTTTGAAAATCAACTTTTGAATGGTTGAAATAGGGGATGAAAGTTTGTATAAAAGATAAACATCGCTTGCTAAAGATGTTATTGATGCATTTTATATAAAGTAGCGACCGCCCTGTGTTTGAAATTCGACCATAGACTAAACAATAAAATCTCTTTTAAGTTTAAAAACAGACTTTAGCCGTAAAAAAATAGTATACATGTGTGTATATTATCGTGAATTTAGTGTGATTTTTTTTGATTATTTTAATATTAGCTGCAGCGTGCAGCCCGCTGCATTATAAAAGTTTTTGGTAAATCCCGCGGGAACGACTAATTTTTTCGGGATAAAAAGT
>DWBA01001160.1:0-11146 GCA_018236825.1 Apodemia zela
TTAGGAACTTCGTTCCATCCGGGTGTCCCTTGACACCTCTCAAGTTTTTTTTCTTCTGTCAACAAAACTTTTTGCATTAATACACAAGTTAAATTTTGTGATTTATAACAAAATATTGTCAAAATTCAGATAGAAGAAATTGCATAAAAAAAAGCAGAGTGCTTTACATTGCCTATTTTTTCTATTATGAGATCTGTATTATTTTTATTATTGGTCTATGATAACCATACTTTTTACCACTACACCATTGATATTGTAAATACAAAAGTGTGTGTGTATGTTGATTTGTTATGCTTTCACACTATTTATCCTGGTTGGACCAGACTTAAAACACAAGCTCCTCGTTATACTGTAAAATGCATTGTTTGTATGGGATTAATATGTATTAGAAACTTGCCTTTTTATTGCACGCAGCTACTGATAAATAATTCAGTTAGACTAGAAAAGGGGTACATTCAATTTTTATTACTTGTTTGATTTGGTGAAATTACCGTCTAAGGATGTTTGAACTGTACACAAAAAGTAAAATGAGCTAATATGGATTGATGAATCAGGAACTTACAATTTTGGGCAAGCAAATTACATTTTTGAGGAACATTTATAAACCGGACTTAATTGACCCATTTGAGTTTAGCACCCAGAAGTCAGAACTACTGAGATGTTGGTATAAAAACATTGTTATAAAAAAAAATTTATATATAGCTAGAAGAGACTACCATTGCATATAGATAACCAAAGATGTTAATGATTTTTGAAATGCCAGCTACCTTGTCCAAACGAGAATACCATCTTAACAAACACTGATGCTACAGTGAAGGAAAAGTAAGACAGTGGTACAGAAAGTAAAACATTGCAAAACTTTACCATCCAATAGTCATAATGGTATCAAAATTTTTGCCAATTTATTAATAGAACTACCTGGCAGAGAAGCCGACGATCTATTTTACAAAAGGAGCATAGAAAAAAAATATTTAATAACATTATGTCTTAGTTCTTATATTTTTTATTACTGGTAATACAAATCAAAGAAGTCATACTAAATATTATGTCTATTATGAAGAAACAGGATATTATAAAGTGTTCTAGATCATTGGATATAATTGCTTCATGGCAGTACTGGTGTAAGCAGAGGCTTGCCGGTTAATGCATTTACAACATTATTGGCAGCCAGGACCCCCATATCACTGCGGGTTTGTACTGTAGCACTTCCAATGTGGGGCAATACAACTGTAAATAAAAATTAACAAAATTACCACACAGAGGTTTGTAGCAAAGAACTAAATATTGCTGCTGATATTTGATTCAATGATATTGCTTTTAAAATATGTTTTTATTAAGCTAGTTTAGTAATTTTACGATATTATCAATAAACAAGTCATAGTCCATGTGACTTTATTATAAACTAATATGGATTCAGGTATTACTTTGTAGAAATTCATGGCTCATTTGAAATGATAGTAATTTTTTTGTCATCCATTTTGCTACGCCAACTATAATACCAAATACGTATCCATTTTTGGTCCTTCGAGCTAAGTGTATTAAAGGATATTGGTTTCTATATCTAATACTAGGTATACTTACATAAATTGGGTAATGTAAGTAGCTTATGATCCTTTGGTAGAGGTTCAGGAGTTGTCACATCTAAACCTGCTGCGTAGATATCCTTATTTTTCAAAGCATCATAAAGTGCGTCTTGGTCTACCAGTTCTGCAAAAAATTTAAAAAATGTTTGATTTGATTTATATATGTTTTACAATTGACTTTTGTACCTATACGTGTTATCAAATAAATGGTTCATTTATTGAGATTAATGACACGCGTAAAACGTTATGGAGATTGTCTACCTTTAGGATTTGCCATCCCTCTTGGCAGTTTGAGTGATATTACATATCCGAACGCTTTAGTAAATCTTAATTATACATCAAACTGTTAATTGATTTCTACTTTTTAAATAGAATGATAAAACCGCCAATTGCAATTACGGTAATATTTTACTCAAAATATTAAAGGTACCTATATCTCTTCCTTACAATAGTATTAATTTTCGATAGTTTCAGTAGTATTGAGCTATCTCTGTCTGTCCTTAAGTTGGTTCACCGTGGGTTTAGCGAGTTTCACACCGCTGTGTAAAGGTTGCTAAGTAAAGATATTTAGGAGGTTCTTTTGACATCAATGTAAGTCTTACCTCCACGCCCAACGTTAACAAGGATAGCGTTCTTCTTCATTTTACCAAGAGTCGTTTTATTAATCATATGCTTGGTCTCATCATTCAAGGGAACTGCTAATACCAAGAAGTCACTCTGCGCCAACAAATTATCAAGAGGCACAAATTGTGCATTGAGCGCCTTGCCTGGAATATAACCAAATTACTTTAAAGCATTAGAGCATGAGTTTCTGTATTGTAAACTTCGGTATTTTGAACGTGATGGTAGAATTGGTTGTAGTAAATAGTTTTAAGCTATAGTTAAATACCTTCAGGTTTTTCTCGGTGACCGGTATAAAGAAATTTAGCAACGTCAAAGCCCGCTAGTCTTTTAACAACAGCTTGTCCGATTCCTCCTAAGCCGACTATTCCAACTGTGCTGCCTCGAACGTCTTGACCAAGCACCTTGTTGAAACCAATCTCCCATTGTCCTCTGGAACATTAATATGTGGGATTAATGGAAGAGAAGCTTCACAATTTAAAAAGAGAGATACAAGTGTGTTTACTTTTTTTCAATTATAGGCTAGAAAAAAACTTGTAAAGTTCACTAAACGTTTAAAGTGTAAAACTAGATCGTACAAGTATTCTTCAAATCATTTACGAGATTAACGTCAAAACTTGAATAGGTAGCTACGTTATTATTATGAATCACATTATATGTTTTACATGACGAACTAAAAGATTTGCCTTTTATTATCTGGATCAGGACTTGTTTACAAACCTTACCTTTGTACTTGATCTAAATTTTCTGTAAAGCGTCGTGCTGCACCCAGGATGAGAGCAATAGCTATTTCCGCCACAGCTGGGCTAAGTACGTTAGGAGTGTTTGATAGCTTGATACTACGAGCTGTCAACTCCGGCACGTTGCAGTGGTTGTATCCTGCTGATGCTGTGCTAACAATTTTCAGCTGAGGGCCTAGACAACAATGTATAGTATTGAAATCAATGTTTAGTTAAATTTGAAGAAATTATTGAAGTTGGACCATTTGTATCTGGTCGTGAAATTAAATTAATACTGTAAAGAAGGAGAAAAATAGTCCACTTGTCATTAATGCAAGCAGCTCGTAAAAGCTCAACACTACCAGGTGGCAATAAACGTGACTAATCGCTTGTAGATTCTGTGATGACTCGTCTAGGTATTGTGCCACCCCCCTGTCCGGCGCTGTTTATTTTATTTACTATCCGCAGAAAGCTGACGCTTGTCGCTGTCGTATTCTGACTTAGGTTAGGTAGCTCCTGAACTTGCGCGTGTGGCTTTATACTCCGGTCATGTATAGGTGTAACAACGCACTGTTAGCATATTTGGTGTTTAAAGACGAGGATTGTCTCCTACCGTCCGGAAATATCTAATACAAAGGAATTTTTGATCCTATCTTGTACTTTAGACTTTGTTTTGATATTACTGTTCGCTACTGAAGAGGAGATCCATATCTTAGTGTATTTTTCTGAGCGAAATATATAATACTATCTGCAGCGTACAGCCCGCTGTATTATAAAAGAACGACTCATTTTTTCGGGATAAAAAGTAGCATATGTGCTATTCCAGGTCATCATTTACCTGTGTGCTAAATTTCATCCAAATCCGTTCAGTGGTTTTGGCGTGATTGAGCAACAAACATTCATCCATCCATACATCCAAATTTTTAATATAGAATATAGATAATATTGATTATTTCCTGTATTTGAGACATGTTTAAATAAGTGTTTAAGTTAATTAGTAAAATCTGAACATTTTGTTAGGTTTCAGCTAAGTTAACATTTTTTTAAATTACTTACCAGCTTTATCTAACAATTCCTTTGTTATAGGATGATGAGAGATCCAGATAAGGGCAGAGCATCCTGGAATTAAGTTCAGCAATTCCTCTCGGTTTTCCGTAATCCCTTCTTCACCAAAATTGCTATAGCGACTTTGAAGAACTGTAAAACTGCAACAAAGACAAGAGTTTTTTCCACGTGTTGATCTGGGTCCCTTTCGAAGAATAGATCAACTGCAATTCTGCAAGACATCTCGTAAAAGGCGTGTCACTAAAATCGTAACTACTGGGTGGTAGAGTTCTGCAACATCTAGCCTCGGTTCGGTACCACCGTCTTACTTATTCCTTCCGCAATAGCGTGAATGCTCGCCCGAATCAGTGATTTGGAGATTAAGGTAGCCGATAAACTTATACATGTGGCATTACTATCCTGCCACACCGGTAGCAACGAACCGTTAACATCCTTGGTATCTATGCGATGATTGTCTCTTTCCATCAGCAGAGGCATCTGCTCGTTTGCTATCCTATGAAAAATCCTATGAAAAGCTTTCTAGCAGTTCAGAAGATGTTACCATGACATAGCGACCTGCACGTCAAAAAAGTTTGTTATTTAATAGACATTTGGTTACAGTTTTCACGGACTTAACCTTTGAACGGGTACGGGCTATGGGACAAAGCGCTTCTCACGAAGCTGCCTTCCTATAGGCTTCAAGAGAAATTGTGCAAGTGGATCACTAGATTTTTGGCTGATCAGAGCATCAAGGTCGTAGTCGATGTTGCGTGCTCGTGTCTTAAATCTGTCAATGCTGGTGTTCCCCAAGGCTGCGTACTATCACCGATACTGTTTCTTCTGCATATCAATGACATGTTGCGAAATAGTAACATACGTTGCTATGCAGATGGCATGTGCATAGGTGATGCTAAATAGGTACTCCGGCCGTATTGGTATTTCTCGGGAACACGTCTTAGAGTGTCCCAAGTCGAAAATAGAGTTATTGATGTCTTGGAATGAGGTCGTAAAAATTTGGTCACTTTTGATCCCAAGAAGACATAGTTTATCGCGTTCACCACTTAAAAGGCACCCTTTGTTGCTTCGCTTTGATTTGATATACTTATATATATATCGAAATTCTGCTATATAATATTCAATTTCGCGGTCACTTGGAAAATAACGCTAAATTAGCCTCCAAAACGCTCTGTGTGCTCAGCAAAGCGAGACAGTACTTCTCGCCGGTCCATCGTCTCCAACTTTATAAAGCACAAATTTGGCCTCACATTGAGGTACTGTTCTCTCTGGGCCGCGGCCCGCTAGTACCTACTTCTACCTCTTCTATCGCATTCAGGGTAGAGCGGTTCGAATCCTCGACGACCTTGATTCTTTAGAATTTCGCAGAGATGTAGGTTTGTTAGTGTGTTCCGAAGAGTTGTTCGAAATAATTTCTGCCGCTGAATTCCATCATTGGCCATCGCATCAAAATTTGAAGGTGGAAATTCACAACCATGCGTTTTTCTTGGCACTTTATGCATCGCACTACTCCTCTATGTAATTAATTACCGGTGGGGGTATTTTCAAACGGATATGACTTGGGGACCTTTAAGCAAAGATCTTCCTGAGTAAGATTTTAGACTTAGTAGCTGGCAACGCAACTGCAAGACCTCTGGTATTGGGGATATCCATGGGCGGCAGTCATCACGTACCATCAGGTGCATCATCTGCTTCTTTGCCCTCTCTCACAAAAACATGCAGAATTAGTTTTATTTAACGGTCTTTAATAGCTTTATTTAAGGGCAATTAATCAACTTTCTAATATAAGTAGGCATCATACTTTTATTTTAGTGAAAATAAATAGGGTTTCGCAACCCTATAGAGACTATAATTTAACCTTATGTTTTTTTATATATTTTTTTATTTCATAGGATAGCATGCAAGCAAATGATTACGATGAAAAGAGATACCACATGTCACGTGGGCACAAAGGTGGCACGTTTGGTTTTCGACCTAATAGATGAGGATAAAGACGTTGCCTTGCTTGAATCATTTACCATATGTTTATATATTATTGCCTAAATAAGACTGTGTTCTCAGTATATAATAATAGTCTATGACTGTGTTGAAAAATTTATTGATGGTATTCCATAATAAAAAATAAAAATGGCAAGAACGTCATTTGTCAAAAGTGTCAAATACCAAATGTCAGTCTAAGTCTGACAGTACTCTTAAATCTATGTTGAATGTTCGTGAAAATGCAGATTAATATGTAATGACCTCGTGCCATCTATTTAAACATAATTCTTGTAAAATAAATAATTTAAAATTATTTAAATGTTTTATTTACAAATAATAAATTAAATAAATACTGTCAACTTACTGTTCTTTGAGAATTTTCAAACCACTTTCGGGAAAATCGTTAGAAGACACGAGAACTTTTAAGTTTTTCGTCATTTCGGTTGTTAACGCGTCGCTTACCGGTAGGAAAATAAACGTCACTATCCATATTACACAATACATTGTTTAGTTGCCTTATTTTATCTTATTGCACGGCCGGCACATACACTTGAGATATGTCTTTATCGACTGTTTTAAGATTGCGTTCGTATGGAATCAAGGCCATGGTTAAATGTAGGCGGTAGAAAGGAGGAACAGTTTATAACTGTATGAAAATAGAACAGGCAAAACAAACTCAATAAAATCCACAATCCGGTATACCCTCTGAATTGAATATTTCTCTTTAGTAAAGACTTCATCGCATAATTTACAATGCAAAGTTGATTTGATCTAAAAAATAATATCTAAAATGATGACTAAACTAAACTAGCCAAATGTTTGTAATTTTTAGGTACGAGTGCGTTCCTATGTATTGAACCCATTGCAATACCGATTCAGGTCGTCATACAATACATAAATCTGAGCGGCTATTGAGATAAGTTCTCCAGCCCCTACTGCGCTACGTTATCAGCGTGATGATGTTAATCTCATTCAAATGCATCAGTCATTTAAATAAGTAGGTATATAAAAAATAAGAACTATAGATAACGATTTGAATCAGCAGTAGTGATCAATTAGCGCCGGCCTTAGTCCTTGGTTAGGTAGAGCGAAATCGTACGGCGCCCTTTGGTCAGCGCTTTTAAAATTTACCAACCCCGCTATTGCCACCTTACCCCGCCACGAGGCCTAATATTTCTGAAAAGGAACTATCAAAAATTAATGTTTGCGCTATATTCTTTTCAAATAAATATTTTTGAAAACACGGGCGAAGCCGTACTCATGAGCTAGTAGACACTTGGTAGAAAGAAAAGTGATAGGTATTTTAATTTTGCATTATGTTATGGTTTATGAATATGATTTATGCATCATCTGATTTTTGGCTGCTGAGAAAGGTTGCACTAATGACATCTATGTTATATTATTATTCAATTCTGTTGCAGCTATTCAACAATAGATGTCGTACTAAGTTTCATTGGCGGTAGGCATTATCTATAATCCAGAATAAATTTCTTTAAGAATTGATTATAGCGCCACCTAGGGGTTAATAGACAAACTATCTTTTTTTGTAAAATATATCGGGTACCTACTCTAATGATTATTAATTTCATTGATTGAATAATTTAATATGTATAAAATTGTTTCAGTTAGGTAAATTAAAGAATCATCCGGTTCCATTGCGAAGTAGTCAGAGTGAACCGAACGTCAATAGACTTTCCGGTTCACCATGCTTCACCCGTTCGTCGGTTGGCGAAATTAGTGGTGAATCCACCACCGCATTTTACCTTTACTGCGGAACTGGGCTTCTTGGGCGAGCAGAGTGCTTAGCCAGAGTTTAAATTAAGTGGGCTAAAAAGCCCGCCCTAAGGGTGTCTCCTGTAAGACCGAACCTCGGCTAAGGGCAGTATCTTGATTAAGTGGAATCAGGATTTCGACTCGTTAATAACTCTAGCTGGTGTCTCGACTCTCGACTGTTGCGGGCCGAAACAGGGGGCCGAATAGCCGCCGGCGGCGACTTTGTCTTGTGCGTGTAAATTGTGAAGTGTATGTAGACTGATGGAATCATCAGGATCGGATAGTACATGACGTGGCCTTCTTAGTTTGTCGTCGGTGATCGTGGCCCGCAACGAGGTTGTTAACACACCACCACCAGACCTACCTTCGGGCACCTACTGAGACTGATATATAAACAAACAAACATGAAAAAACAGTTTTTGCCCGGTACAGCAATCGAAACCGTGCCCTCATCTGAGCCGAATATGCTCTATATACTTTTTCCCGACCCGGGAGTCGAACCTGAGACGACATGATCGGAGCCGAATAGGCTAACCCCTAGACCACGAGGCAGTCATATTAAAAAAAAAATAGTTATAATTTGTTGGTATTGACAAGTGTTGCCCTTATGAGCTGGTGAATAAAAGATGTGTTGGGATTTTGAACTGTTGGTAATTTAATTTGCTGACCAAATGGTGTTGCTCTTTTGAATGTTGATAAATTGAGTGTTGAGATAGGGTACCAATCCCCATTGGGTATCAATAATTATGCTACCTTCGCGTACAATCCTAGCATTACGATACTATATACTACGCGTCAAGAAAATATAGTACAAATAGTATAATTATACTACGAAATCTAACCCTGGACTTCAATCAGTCTTTGAGTAAATACGTCTATATGCTAAAAGTATTCATTGTCAATGGTTTCCCCAGTCCCCTTGTTCTCCGTCACAACGGCGCCTGCCGCGGTCGATACGTGATAACTCGGCTAAACTTATGCACTAATGTATCTCTATGGCAAATTACAGCTAATAGGGTCTTTCGAAATTCGAATTGTATTTAGTAAGTTTTCTTAGTAAACCAGTTCTATGTATATTTTTTCATATATCGTCGCCTTGAAGGGTAATGAAGCTAATCCACAGAACGACACTTCTGAGTTATGAACGTTTAAAAAAGATAAATAAATCTCTCTATAATCTATCTCTATCTATTTATCATAAATCTCTCTCGCAATCAAATCACTTTTACGTTAACTTTTTTTTATATCATAAGATAGCAATCAAGCTGGCGGTTCTCTTGATATAAAGAGACAATCGCTTATAGACACTAAAGATGTTGCTGTTGTGTAAAGATGAGCAAATGCGACAAAATTTGACGTTATTGCTCTAAATATACATAATACACGTTTGTCTTCTTGGGGTTACCTACAAAGAAACAAGTTTACTTCTTTTTTAACTGATTTCCAAAAAGGAGGAGGTTATCAATTCGGCTGTAAGTTTTTTTAATATGTTTGTTACCTCAGAACTCAATCATTTATGAACCGATATTTTTTTGGGAGGGTATAACTAGGGAGTGTGGTCCCATTTTACTTTCGTCAAGATCTGATGCAGGGTTCCGGAGATACAGGAAATGGGAAGTCGGTCGCTGCAGTTATTTAGATAGTTTTTTTCCTCCTTAAAATATGTTAGTTTTTTAAAATCTTTATTTTTATTGAGGTTTTATACAATTATGTATATATCAACCTGTAATTATGTAAGTTCTTAGTTGACTGGTCTACGAGCAGATGATTCTCATTAAGCCATATCCTATTGACAAAGACGTAAACTGTAACGCTACTATGCATGTGGCAGTGTACGTAATGTCACGTGCATAACTTATAGCTTTGGTATTTTATAACACGCGAGTAATGATGCCTAATAAATTTTGGAAGCACACCTAAATGACCTAATTTGTAAAATTGGTGTATTAGTATATCAGATGTAATGTGAAGACATGAGGAATTTCCGTTTGATTCTGCGCGTGCGCATCACCTGTCTTGCAAGGTGCCGCCGCACGTGCTGCCCTTACACCCCTCGTACAAACGCTTTGTTCCATTAAGACCTATGAACTTGCAAACATTTTATATTGCTCCTTTGAAGAATAGGCTAAATGCCGTTCTGCAAGACAGGTCTTAAAAGGCGACCAATTAGCTAACGCGCCACTACCATCGTAACTACTAGGTAGGTAGAGTTCAGCAACGACTCGCCCGATCATTTGATACTGGTATTTCTGTCTCAATAGCGTCAATGCTTGTCATTGTCGTGTTCCGGTTTGGAAGGTAAGGTAGCCGGTAGACTTTGCATGTCGCATTGCCATCCCGCCACAAGGATAGCAACGCATCATTAATATCTTTGATGTCTACAGGCGATTGTTTCTCTTTCCATCAGGATAACCATCTGCTTGTTTGCTCAAACTCAAACTCAAAAAATTCTTTATTCATTTAATGATATAAAAAATTAAAGTAAATAAATAATGTACGAGTTAAGAAATGTTAGGAAACTTTATTATATATTCTAATTGAGCCCCGCAACTGCTTGATTTGCTGTTAAAATACTTATTTGTTGCAATGACATAACGTGCTCGATGCTTTAAAAAGTTCCGTAATCGATATGTTTTTTTATTTTTTTAATATTTTAGGTCCAACTAACACATAAGTCTCGGGATGAAAAGAGCTAACCATCTCGTTTAAATAGATGGTAATGGTGCGTTTCTATTCTAGTGGTGCGTTAATATACCACATGCATAAGTTTACCAGCTACCTTAGCCCCCGAACCGGAACACGACAGGACCGGACCTGAGCGAGACGTGACAGAACTCTACCACCTAGTAGGCACGATGCCAGTGACCCTTATAGCCAATTATACACCTTTTACGAACTGCCTGCCAGAATGGCAGATGGTCTATTCTTCGAAGTGGGTCCGGACCAGCACGGGAAAAAATGTAAATCTTATCTATACTTAATATTATAAAATTGTAGTTTGTTTGTTTGTTTGGTTGTACGCTAATCTCCAAAACCGCTGAATCGCTTTATGAGTTGGATAGCCTGTTTATCGAGGAAGGTTATGGGGCCACCAACAGGATCGAAGTATCAACGAAAAATGTGGTCTAAACGGGGATTTTTTTTTCCTTTTGAGAGCTTTCCTGGCGTGGGCTGCATTAACGATTAATTAAAAAAAGTTACAATTGCTCTAGAATGGTATTATAGGTCCCTATGACCCACTCCCTCTTATGTGACGCAGACGAAGTTGCACGGGTCAGGTATTAAAATAAAATGGTGGTCTGCCCCTAATTGTGAACGGGATATAGTTAAAACACCTTTTTTTTTTTTATATCATAAGATAGCAAACAGGCAGATGGGTCTCCTGATGGAAAGAGTCAACCATCGCCTATA
>DWBA01001161.1:0-11145 GCA_018236825.1 Apodemia zela
GTAAATTAATTTTTAAACGGCGTTTACGACTTAAACTTTCGATTAAAACTTAAACATCTGTTGGTGAACTCGGGTCTAAAAAGAATAACAACGTAAGATATGTAAACCATTTACCCCGGAAATTTTGATATTATTAAAACAATAAAATTGAAAAATACTATATTTAATAAACTTTTAATTATAGTATTTTTCTACTTATTTCTTTATACGTTACCGTTGCGTTAAAGATTCTACTTATAAAAACTGTTTTTGGGTTCTGGAAGTTAACAGGTTAGAAAAAAGAGGAGTGTATGAGTTGAACTTCAAAAAAATTATATGAAATCCTTTTAATATAGAATAACACAATGTATGTAGGTATAATGGATAATATACAAATGACGTATTTCAAGTGTAAGTTTTACCATAGGTTTTACCTACGAAATAAAGAATATTTAAATTTTGAATTTTGTCATTTAGTCGTCTGGCGTAATGTGGATATTGCCCTTCATGAACATTAATATGTTGAAGTTCTCGTCTGAACATTTTATTTAGAAGCATAGTCACTCAAATGTGGCAACAGATTTTCGTCCGTATTCGAACTGGAATCAGATTCCATGGTATGGTTTTAATTTGCACAGAACATTGTTTAATACACACACTGCACCTAACTTACTAGTTAAAACGTGTTTTTCGCGGTGCAGCGCGGTGCTCGGTAAATAGTAGGAACTGGATTAACGATTTAACAGACTTGAGGAAATTTAACGACAGTTAACGGGTCCGGTAACATTTTTTGAAGTTAACTCAAAAGTTAAACCGTTAATCAAAATGTTAACTTCATTAATTAACGGATGAACGAATTAACGGATTAATTATAATCCGTGCCCAGCTATGCTAGTACATATGTAAAGGTACAGAATATTTAACACGATTATATTTAAGTAAGTAGGTAGGTATAAGTGATATTAACACTCACTTCTAAAACGGCTTTTCCAACAGTCGCTGCCAGAGCATTTCCTCCAAATGTGTTAAAATAAGATGCACGTGCATGAGCTGCAGCTATTTCCTTGGTGGTCACCACAGCTGCTAGTGGAAATCCATTACCTATTCCCTTTGCCATTGTGACTATATCTGGTTGTATTCCATGACTTTCAAACCCCCAAAATGTATCACCTGTTCTACCAATTCCAGTTTGCACCTAGAACATGTATTTACATGATGAAAATAAATAATGGCTTAAAGCTATGCATATAATATATCCATAGCTATGCAAACTTAGAAAATTATAATTTAAAAATTTTAAAGGCAATCCATAAAAACAAGTGGTCGTAGCTCTTATTTTTACTTTTTTACACAATAATATTAAGCTTATAACGCTACATTAGCTTTGTATAAAAACCCTTGGCTACGTTGTTTTTATTAGAAAACTGAAAAAACTCATTTTTTTAATTGCCCGAGCCAAGAATCGAACCATGTGGTCAACACCGACATGGGACCACTAGACCACAGAGGTGATTTAACATAAGATAAGATAACATTTATTGGCACCACATTTTCACACTTACAAACATGTACAATAATGATAATAATATGTATTAGCGAACTAGGCTGTAAAAAAATTAAAAAAATAAAAAATAATTTAGAAACTAAAAGATTTAACATAAAACTAAAAAACTAATAAATGGACAATACAGTATTTAAGCATAATATTTCATATTATTATTTTAATATTTCATATATTAATATCGAGCTTACGAGTATAACGCTAATAGCTTTGTAAAATAGTGTAAAATAAGTTTACTCTACCTCATCTGCAACAAAGACTCCACCATGTTGCTTTATGAGCTCACTGGCTTTTTTGAGATAGCCCTTTGGAAACTGAATGACCCCATTTACCCCCTGGATGGATTCTGCAAATAACGCTGCTGCTCGCCCCGCAGGCACGGAGTTGCCAAGAAGCTGTTTAAAAAGTCATATATAAACATAACATCAATACTGACTAAATGCAAGCTGACACTGACAAACTAAGAAATTGCCTCGAAAAGCGCATCCGTGAATGCAACGACTTATGTGTCAAAATGGTTCACACAATTAAAAATTCTATTATTCGTATAGTGTGATTGAAATACATAATAATTTCAAACACACTATACGTATAAATGCGAAAAACTATCTGTCGGTTACGCCATTCCTATTTTACTCTATATTATGGCTTTAAATTATAATCACCTACAAGACACACGCACGTTGGCGTCTAGCGATCAAAATTTCATTGGGCTGCCGATTTTACATGTACATAATATTAGGTATTTATGCTATAGTCTTGGGCTTAGTCGGTCACCACTGAGAGCAATCAATTTAGTTATGATTTAGTTCACAATCCAATGGCGAACTAGTTCGCTCTATTAAGTAGTTCATTATAGTTCTTTTTTTGAAATAATTTAGTAAAAACAATAAATAAAGAAATAATATGTTTATGATTACTTATTGCAAGTTCTGTCCGTTATTAGATGTAGATGTGAAGTTGCTATATCGAAATATCAAGGCGCGCACAGTGAAAATAAATAACTCCGTTGGTCACATAGCGGCAGCGCCACTGTCTAGTAAAACGGACGCTAAAAAAATATGAAAAGAACGAAGAGCGAGATCATCGATGAACTAGTTCGCATAGTTCATCTAAAGGAGCGCTCTTCTCACCTAGGTCGTTCGCGTTGTTGGTCGCGTTCGAGTATGGACTGTTTGGCCACATTGTATTGACCATTAACTCTGTTATTTATTGACTAGTATTTTAATATTCTTGATATCTAAACAAAATTATTTATAATAAAAAATAGTAGAAAAATGTAAAATGTGTCATATTGAGCATGGTAAAGTTTAAAATCTGTGGTTGCAAAAGTGTATTTCTTTATAATTTGATCAATTTTTAAAAAAATAAATTCTCCTAATATTATGATGTCAATTACTTACATGCAATACTTGTTCTTTTTTGATATGTTCTTGTTTAGGCACGTTTGCCATGTGCCATAGGTCTATGAGACTGGTCTATAGGTCATAGACTATGACACTGGTCACAATGACACTATTGAACTGAAATATTGACGTTAATTCCTATTTTTTACTTTTTTAATTAAGTTTAAATTCCAGCTCTTAAAAAATACCATCTTTTTTTGAAAATAAAATAATGATTTTCTGTAAAAATGGTTATTAAAACAACGAATGGTGTTTTCAAAGCCGGTGGTGGACAATACTCTTTCTACAGTGTGTGTTTAGTAGCCTCATTAGGTCAGCTTCAAATCTTGGTATACAGTGCTGTGCTCATAGTAGTTAATAAAATCTATCTTTACATATAATATCAGAATAGAAAAGTAATTTCTGTAAATACATATTTTTAAATGATCAATAATAGAAGCGAAAAAACTAATTATTTTCGGAATTTTGGACAGTCTGTCTGTTTGTTAATTTGTCTGTCAATCGCGCAAAAATTACGGGCTAGATATCAATGAAATTTTGGCATGGTGATAGCTGAAAGTCACATACCTATAGGGTATTTTTTATCCTGATTCAGTTCACGTAAAAGAAATAAAAAAATGCCAACTATCCGTAAGTTATATTCATCTACGCAAGCGAAGTCGCGGGCAAAAGCTAGTAACTCTAGGGTTTCCACACACTAAAATATGTAGAATCAAAACCACCAAAAAAAACTAAGCACTATTTTGTAATGATAAATGCTGTTCGCAATTGTAGAAGCGTATAATTCCCGATGATAAATCATGAGGTCCTTGGTCCTTGGTTGGTTGGTACCACCGGCTTACCTATTCCTGCCGCAATAGCGTCATTGCTTGTCATTGTCGTGTTCCGGTTTGGAGCGTAGGGTAGCCGGCAGGCGTAGGTAAAACGAGCAGATTCAGTATCAGTATCAGATCCCTGCTAGTGAATATTAATAAATTGTGGAAGTTTACCACAAATAAATGTTTTGTGCTAAAACTATGTATAAAATACTAAGAAGATTCTCATAACAGGTAATAATTAACGATAATCAAGTAGTTTATAAATAATGACATGTATGTTATTCACATGTCCAAGTGCATAGATGACTCGTCCGTTAGGGTTTCTACACCTTATTGAACGATTATGCGAATCGTGTATAGTTAGTTCTCCGTATGTACTGGAATAATACATATACAAATTTTTGTGTATTGCCATTCCGCCGCAAGTAGCACAAACAGTTTAATCAACGAATTTTCAACCGAGTTTCCAAAGACAGAATAAGTGCAGAAAGCTAATTTAACAGTTTTATCATATGCTTTAAAAATTTAAAAACAAATTAATAAAAAAAAACGTTACGTACACATTCTCATTCGTTTGACACTGCATTCGACACACACGCACGTATGTACACTATGTTTCTGGTTAAAGTTTGTTGTCTAAGTTACAAGAGATTTCAATATATTATGTAGTCTTTATTCTTTACCCAGTGTTGGCCCGGGCTCCTTTGAAGAACAGACCAACTGCCATTCTGCCAGGCAGGTCGTAAAAAGTGACTGATTGACAATACGTATCACTACCATCGTGACTGCTAGGTGGTAGAGTGTCGCAATGTCTCGCCATTACATAATATATTAGTTCTCTAAATAATGGACAATTATTCGTGCTCTGATTTAAAAAAGTATCCTCACGCCCGTATCCCCAAAGAGTGGGCAGAGGTACAACCAGTGCCCCCACAATTAGCCGAAGATACCTAGGTCCCACACAATGTGATGGTGGCAAGCCTATCGCCAACCGAGCACTTTTCCAATCCCGGGCAACGTTGTTTTTATCAGAAAGCTAAAAACACTTTTTTTTAAACTGCTCGACCCGGGAATCAAACCCGGGACCTCATTTGGTCAACTCCGACATCGGACCACTAGACCACAGAGGCGATTATTGCTCTGATTATTTGTGACAAAATCCAAATTTATGTTATTCCTAACGCGTATGGGCCGTCGCCATAGGCAATACGCATTGGTCGTGGTGTATAGCTAGCGAATCACAAATAAATTCAAATAAAAAAAATGTTTGTTTTTGGCAGCCCTATTTATTTAATGACAACAATTTATAACAACAATTCAATGAGTTAAATAATATAACATTACTTGCTAGTATTTGCACGCATCATTCGTCTTCAAACCGATATGCCTTGAACGGCCAATTAAAATAATTGTATATTCCATATTTATGATTAAACAAACATCGTTAAATGAATATATGACTTCTGTGAGTATACATACATATATTTACACCAGATTCCTTACGGGGTAGGCAGAGAGAACCGCGTGCCATACATCACAAACCCTGCAGATTTGCCTTGCTACCTCCACACTCTGTGAACATAATAAAAATTATGTTTCTGTGGAACCATGAATTTTCCACAGAGACGAATTTTCCACAAAGTATCTTCACTTTAAAAGAGCAATTCGCCTCTGTGGTATAGAGTTCCGATGTCAGATTTGACCACACGGGGTGTCCCCGGTTCGGGTCCCGGGTCGGGGATTTAAAAAAAATGTGTTTTTTCAGTTTTCTAATAAAATCAACGTTGCCCGGGGATTGGAATAGTGCCCGTTTGGCGATAGGCTTGTCACCTATCACATTATAGGACCGAGTATCTTCGGCTAATCGTGGGTGCACTGGTTGTACCTCTGCCTACCTTTTCGGAGATACGGGCATGAAGATCCTTTTTGTTTAAAAGAGTAAATAAGATTTTCTAATCAATCGGCAATCGGGGAAGTTTTTTAAAGAAACAGTGTATCGCCGAAACTTATTAATGCTTTTTCAAAACTTCTCAAATTCTCCTGAGCCGAAACGGTGAAGCTTTTCAGTTTTAAAAAGTTATGAGAGATTTACACACACCAACGTACACAAGCATACTGATTAAATTTTAAAATCAATCGTACCGATTCATCTTCTGTTGGAAAGTTCTTTTAAAAATCTGAAGTAAGTTTATTCAGAACATCTGTATTTTAATATTTGATAAACTGTTACTTTGAAAACTTAATTCGATATTGATTTTTCAAACGGCATTCGACGCAGTTCTTAAAATATACTAAGTATGTACTCGTATAATTACAAAGTTCAAAACCGATTGGTTGAAAATTTTTGAATATAACGAGAAAACATTTTTTTTTAATTTTTTGTCGACGGTAATTCTCGAACGAATCAACCGGTTTTGATCCGAATTGCAGCATTCAATGCAGTTTGTCAACGAAAAGAGCTGATTAGATTTTGTTATCAATCAGTACATTGATCCTTTTTCCTTCCTTTCTTTCTCGAGTGGCCTCGTTTTATTACAAGAGAAAGCTTTTAAGTGCAAAAAGAAGTTTATACAAATATTGTCACAGGCTTAACTAACACCAAAGTTGAAAATTGATAGCACCCTTCAGACATTTTCTTTTAAAACAAAACGTTCTAAAGAAAATCCGCAAGATCATATTTAAGGTTCCGTTTCCAACAGATTGACAAATGAAACTCTATTTATATGCGGCTATAATATGTCTGTCTGTCATTGGGATCTATCTCTTGACCGGAAATAGGTAGAGAAGTGAACTTTTTACAGAATACGTGGTCTATATGCATCTGTGGCCGCTGTAACAACAAATTAAAAAAAAAGTAAAAATGTTAAATTCGGGCGAATGATTGGCAAAACGTGTCACTAGCACTACTATCGTGGCTACTAGGTGGTAGAGTTCCGCATTCACCGTCTACATATTCCTAAAGCAAAAAGTCAGGGCACAAGCAGTAATAATACCGTCGCGTTTCGGTTTGGATGGTAACGCAGCAACTTATTCATGTAACCTTTCAAGTTTCAACCCGCCATACGATAGCAACGCACTTAGCGTTAACTTCATTGATCTATAGGTGGTGATTGTCTCTTTCCATCAGAAGAAAAAAATTAAAGCTTTCTATCATTTGATATAAAAAGTTGAGTGAACTTTGTATTCTGGTTAATAAGGGAATGCGATGAATACACTTTAGTGATGCTTAACAGAGATAGAGATAGCGACTGATCAACGTATTGATCGATTGATTGGTAGAGACAAAGAAGGGAAACTATATTTTAAAAATGCGTTTTATCTCTTTCTCTCTCTCTCATAGCCTAAATCCTACAACACATTTATATGTTTGCCCGTTTTCGTTTCACAATATCCAATTCACACCGTCTCAATAGAAGTTCCACTTCAAAAACTCATAATTAAATACGGTCTTTGAGTAAAAACGCAACTAGAATGGAATAAAACACTGATTTTAAAAGATTAGAAGATGATTATTATAAGAATGTTGACCGTTACGGGTCGCCCGGAAGATGTGAACAACTGATGTTGCTAGTAGAATTTATAATTTAGTAACTTACCTAATGAAAACCAATAGGTAAAAAAATCGTAAGTACTTAAACTAAAAAAACAAATAGAAGGAGCCGAAAATTGTAGAGATCTACGCCATTTCGTACGAGTCGACTTAACTGCAGAAACTGATACAACTGTTTCACATAAAAAATATAGATTCAATTTATTAACATTGACTTTGTCTTTATTTCAGGCCAACGGCTGTTTCCTGGGATACTGCAGCATCAAACACAATGCCAACCCTCTTAACGCAGCAGCCTACGAATGATTTACCATTTGCCATAACAACAGCCATGACTTTAATAGACAGAATAGGACTTAAGATAATTAGAACAACAGAACTCTTTACAGACATCTTGAAGAATACAGTTAGGGCTGTTGTTGGGCGGTAACATGCTGGTGTTAAACATATGGCTACAATTATTAAAGACTTTTGTTAAAAGCTAAGCAAATTATGTGAACAACATTTTGGCAAATATTTTAGACAATTAAGAAGTCGTTATTTTTTACAAAGCGTTCATTTTCTAGGTCTAGAATAATTGGATAGACTTAGTCTTAAATATTGGGGATACCATCGCTACAAAATTGTAAATATTTGGCTAATTAATTATTAGTGAGGTAATAAGTTTTGTTTTTTTTTTCAAAATTTCAAAACTTGTTTCTAATTAGAAACAAAAAATAAATTATAATAACTGACAAAATGATGTACTTATTAAATATATTGTGTAAGCATTCCGCCCAAATTTTTTTTTTACATTTTTAGAGTATTTATGTAAATATTGACTTTATAAAGTCTCTAGCGTTAATTACAGATAATACTTTATTGAAGTTAATTATTAAAATAAACATATAAAATGTTAATAATAAGTATGTAGCTGTTTTTGTAAAAAAAACGAGTTGTATCAAAAACAAACGTGTTGAAGATTTCTCATAATTGATATATCAAAAACAGGTAATTCAAAAATCATGTATGTTGATTGTAGTTAATATGAAGTATTTTAATTACACAACGATTCTGTTATGAAAAAATATTCATTCCATATTATATAGTTATTATGTACGTAAGTCCTTCTTTTATAAACTATGAGAAAGAACCAAACATAACGGTGGACGAAAATTTACTATTGATTTTTGGACAATTAAATATTTAAAATAATTTGTATAATGTATATGGGTTTCTTGCCTTGTGCTTGAGTTGCGATAAAAGTGTAATTAAAGAAATATTGTTAAAAAGTTGTAATAAATATTCATAACATAAAATAAAATAAAATCTCCACCTGCCTTTTTGACAAATAAAAAAATAGTGACACTAAACATACGCTGGTGGGTTCTTCTCATTTCTGCCAAATGCACCATTAAAATCTTTGGTATCTTGACGAGACGACTGTTTCGTACTAACAATCTTCGTGTTTGCTATTCTTTTTTACATTAAAATATCATTTATTATTATTTTAATTATTTATTTTAGATCTATTAGCACCTATTGATGATAAAGATTACATAATTCTTTTTTCATTAACAATTTTACTTGGTTCATTAAGTTAAATTGTTAAATATAAAAAATATTAGAATGGAATCTGGATCAGACAGATGATATTAAGTATACTAGGGATCGATATTCGATAATAGACTAAACAATAAAACCTCTTAAGTTTGACCACAGACTTTAGCCGAAAAGAAAGTAGTATACATATATGTATATTATCATGTATGTCAAATGAATGTAGTGTGTGTAGGGACTGTTTATTTTTATTAATTTAATGTATTTCTAATGTATATTATTTAAAAATTGGTTTTTGCAATCCTCCGGAATGTAATCAAATCTGTGCCAAATTGCATACTCCGCCGTTCAGCTAATTGTCTTAAAAAGGGGTACAAAGTATTAGCTTCACGTATTAATATATTAAAGTATATAACATAAAATGATAACGATGAATGTGAAAATTTAATGTATAGCAAATATTGTAATATTATGTATTGTAATATTGTATATATCAGGAATAAACATGTTAATACTTTTATTAATTAGTTAATAGAAATTAACAACTGCAACTAGATAAAAATGAATAATATGATTAAGAGATGTGACAAAGGAAACAGATGACACGATGACGGAAACAATTGCTGCAAGGGAACATGCTGTGGGAACTGGGAAAGTAATAAGTTCTTTAAATTAATTACACAATGACAAGCACTACAAAAATAAATAGATTAACAGCTGAAGGCGAAAAATGACAAGTTCTACAAAATCTTACAGGAGGATCAAACGGCTGATACAATGACATAAAATGTTAAAACGTTTAATGATGTTGGACAATGACTAGAAATACAAGATCTGATATATAACAAATGATGGTAAATATCAAGCATCAAGCATGCATAGCATAGCATACGATGGTGTACTTTTAAGATGATCAAGTGCAAATATTTAAAGCTCAAGGAGCTCATTTTTTTGTCAAATTTTATGTAAAACTACCACAAAAACTTTGTCTGTGTACTAAATTTACTAAAGATCTTAAAATCGCTTAAGTAACCATGAATAAAAAAAGATAAGTAAATTTGTTTTTCCCCTCGCATTGGTACTAAAAGCTCATATTTTGTATTTGAACCCATACTATAGAAATATTGCTTGATCAATATTCATCTTACTCTCCAATCCATTCCATCAATTTCATTATTGTAGCAGACGATGTTTAGAGGACAGCTTAAATCAAAGTCGAGTGTCAGGTTCTTTAATATTATAATATTAGAATTTAGAACTGAAGATGCTCATTGAAAATTTAGTTTAAAATTGATTACAAATTATATCTGAACATACAGGTGTAGATAATTACGTAGTCAAAAAATATAAAAAAGTCCTGCGTAGACTCTGTCGTCATTAGGTAGTTCTAAGTTATATTTGATGGATATATCTCGTTTAAATATATTTTGTTGATATTAAGTATGTTTAGTCTATTGGAAGACTAATAATTGGAAAGTTACCAAAAAAAAGTTACAATTTACAGAAAAAATGTTTCATATTTTTAAAATGGTATTTTGTTGTAGGTGTAGGGAGTTTATATATTTTTATACATAGATACTGAACATAAACGTAGAACCTTGTTAACCATTTGTTTTATAAATTGATTGAGCAAAGGTTCTATGGTAAATATATATCTATTTACATTTTAAGATTTATAGGTTTATTTTATAGAATTACCTTTAAAGAACCTACACTTTTTTAAGATATAAGTGAGATAAGATAAATAATACGTTTAATTTTCAAATTATTTAATACATAATCTAGTAAAAGGATTTAAACTCAATTGCAAATAATTATGTAATTTAAATAGCATAAAATATGAATATTCTGTTGAACTAAACTGTTGGTGTAATAAATTAAGAAAACAACATCAGCGATTTCACTTTTATTAATTTTGTTATTTAAAAAATGTTATGTATTATTTTCTGGTTTTAATTTTATTAACCAAGGGAACCAATGTGAGCAAGTATAATAAAATGTCGCCTAAATTTGTGAGAAGAAGCTTCCAAAATTGAGAAGAGCTGCATGGGATATCTCGGAGAGGAGAAACGAAATATATTTTATTTTCTCTTACCGTTTAACCTTACATGAATGTCACAATAGATAAACATCTCTTAGGACCGACGACGACTTTTCTGGAGATCAAAACACATAATAGATATTCTCGTATACCTTTATTTTATAGCTGGTTTTTGAATTACCTTTAAAGAACCTACACTTTTTTAAGATATAAGTGAGATAAGATAAATAATACGTTTAATTTTCAAATTA
>DWBA01001162.1:0-11144 GCA_018236825.1 Apodemia zela
GCCTAAAGCAAGAAGGTTCATTATGGCATGTTATCTGTCTTCTTTTAAGTACCTATTGTTTCCGAGAATAACAACTGTTTCTTTCTTTATCGAGATCATTCCGTAACGTTTTTATCTAGATCATTCTGTAACACTATGTAGTGACAACGAACAAGTAACAGTAGTTATTAGCTGGTTTAAGCTGGGCAAAATTTGGCGATGGGAATCACCATCTCGCCAACCGATAACACACATGTATGTTAGTGTGTATTTACACTTCGTTATCTCAGTGTCGTTCTCATCACGGGATGGAGATCATGGGAGGATTTCATATTTTTCTTTTTGTTTACAATCATTTTATTATTTTATTTTTGTTTCAGGTATGGTGAAATATAATACAAGGAAGAGTTGATTTGATACTAAAGACAACTATTTAAGAGTTTTATAAAATTCACTCACGTAAGTACCTTCAACGTATGGGGCTACTTACGCGGAAAGATGGAACCGCACAGATGGTGGCGGCTGGCTGGCGTCCACTCACCAACTACGTAATTTGTACAGTGCTATTATTATAATGTAAATGGATATTCTATGTCCAGACTTGACGCATTGGCCTAGGTTCTCTTGATAGTGTAACATTGCAATGGCAAAAAAAAACATAAAATTGGTTTAGTAGTTTTAAATTAATTTATTACAAACATACATAAATAGAAATCTTCTCTCTCTATAACACAAGTGTATTGTAGAAGAATATACAGCTAGTAAACACGTGAACTATCATGCATTGAAATTATGCTGTCAGCATCATAGTCAGCACAATATCCCTTACATATTTCTTACCCCTCGTTTACACCAAGGTATAATACATGTATTTGACTAGTATAAGACTTGTTGGCTGCACAGTGTGAACGCTAAAATGTTTCAGAAAGTTGCAATACATGTATCAAATTTTTTGACAAGTATTCTACAAGTATTGTATAAAACTATTTGTAAACATGTTTCTTGGTGTAAACGAGGCCTCTCGTCTGAATCAAGGTATAATACATGTATTTGGCATGTATAATACTTGTAGATAGACTTGTTGGCTACACAGTGTGAACGACAAAATGTTTGAGACAGTCTCAATACATGTATTATACATATGATTCTGTTTTGACAAGTATTCTACAAGTTTTGTATAAAACTAGTTGTAAACATGTTTTTTGGTGTAATGATGTCTAGAGTAGTCAGTTGGAATTAAATACTCATCTCTGTAACTCGTCAAAATTAAATAAGTAGGTAATTTGTTTGTAATAACTTATTACAATTCGTTCTTCTCAATGTCATACATAACCTGACCATTTATTTTTCTACTTAAAACGGGACATCGAGTTACTACTCGTAACTTCAATTAGTAGGGCCGATTAAAGAAAGGAAAATTTTAGTTTTCTTAATAATAACAGTCTAAGTACTTAATGAAAAAAAATTATCAAGAAAATATTTGTTTTGAAAAATAAAGTTATGAAACACTAGCTACAGCGTGCAGCCCGCTGCATTATAACAGTTTATAGAATAACTCATTTTTCCGGGATAAAAAGTAGTCTAAATGCTATTCCAATATTCCATCTACCTGTGTGCCAAATTTCATCCAAATCCGTTCAGTAGTTTTTGCGTGATTGAGCAACAAACATCCATCCATCCATCCAAACTTTCGCACTTATAATTATAGATAAGTTCATTTTTATATTTGTAATGAGAAAGGGCATGCTCCGTTGGTTCGGACATGCTGAAAGAATGACAGATGAACGGTTAACAAAACAAATATACAATGCAAATGTGGATGGTAGTAGGTTTGGGAAAACAATTTTGCGTCCCTAGGCTTTAACCGGGGACACCGGTTTGGTGAACCAAATAAGGGACAGTCCCGTTCGGGACGTATGACCACCTTTAACATACATTCCTGATTCTCCATATCACCCGTACGCAACAAAATATTGTAAAATAAAATATAAATATGAAAGAGGAAGCAAATATACCACATAATTTCCTCTACATCCTGGTGTTACAGCAACATTATTATCATTAATGATCTTAATTTTTGTCGGTTCACTTAACTGGAACGCAGTTAATGTTTTGAACATTTTTTTACATTAAGCTATTCAATTTTCAAATTAAGGTACATTTTAACATATCCTTCGTCTTTAACTTGATTGCTTCGAACTTTTTTGTGTATGTAGGCTCAAGGATTAGGGTTAGTAAAATTTAGACCGGTATCTATTTTTTTTACATATTTCTATGCTATGACTTATTTAAGGGCTGCAAAGGGGTAGTTCCAGGGGTAGTACAACTTTAATTATTTTTCTCCTGATTTTGTATGGCTCAAGAACGAGTGTATAAAAATTTCAGATCGTTACGAAAGCAGGTTCTAATTTTTTTTAATTTTTTCAGTGCATGACGTATTTAGGGGTTGGTTAGGGGTAGCTCCAAGGGTATTACCCATCCAATTTTTTTTACTGCTTTTATAGGGCCAAGGATGAGGGCTTAAAAAAAATTAGACAGGATCAGAGGAGGATCTACTTTTTTTTTCAAATTTTATAGGTGAAATGGCGTATTTTAGGGCAGCGAAGGATTAGTTTAGGGGTGCAGGGGGTATTTTTTATTTTTACACGTTGTCTAGCCTTCACTTCTTAAAGTTATCACAGTTTTAGCCTGTATTTATAATTTTTTAAATTATTATTTTAGTTGCAAAAAAAAACGTTTAGTACTCAGGTTCATAAAACCGTTAGATAATAATCTACCGTAATAATATTATAAAAAAAACTGCTAACCTAACCAAATTATAAACTCCCTAGGTATATTATAAACTAACGGGGTTAACAATTTTACGGTGACACATATAAGCAATGATAAAGGCTCAATCATTATCATTGCTTATAGTAATGATAACGATTGAGCCTATATATTTTCACAATGCGCGAATCGTTATAAACATTCATCAGTTTTTAGGTAATCCAAAATGTAAAGTAACGAACTAATGAGGCAGTAATTATTATAATGTCACTGGACAAATTACACGAATCGATCAAACCCTAAAGTAAACAAATTATTTGCTTGTGATATGGATTTTAGTCAGCGAAACTAACATAAATACTGATATATATTTAATGAACACCCAAACCATAA
Source organism: Apodemia zela (assembly GCA_018236825.1). Classification (NCBI taxonomy): domain Eukaryota; kingdom Metazoa; phylum Arthropoda; class Insecta; order Lepidoptera; family Riodinidae; genus Apodemia; species Apodemia zela. The sequence continues at coordinate 3,142 of DWBA01001162.1, forward strand.
AAATACAGTCAACTATGCTCATCACTCAAATGCTTGTCCCTGTCGGGAATAGAACCCAAGCCCTGTCGATTGCGTAGTAGAGGTCGCTAACAACTTGATAAATTGTACTGCGAAAGCTACAAACATTTAATACTCTTATTAGTTTTGCAATGTATAGTTTTGCTTGCTGCACAAACGAATAAACACATTTATTTCTAACAAGACGTGTAACAAAAAGATAATTTATGTGTTCCTTAAGAGGATAATATTTTCTTTTCTTTCTTTAGCATGTTTTCATTTTAGAATAGGACACTTCAAAATTCGGTATAGAAAAGCCTAGTAAAAATAACTTTGCACGAAGTTAAGGAGGGACCCTAGTCATAAATAAATTTAAAACACAGTTTAAGTGATTTCTCAAACCCCTTGAAACAGAAACTAGTTTTAACTGCAACCAGTTTTAAGTTGAATAGATTCTGTCCATTAGGGAAGTCCTTATGTCCAACAGGAGTTTTACTACGTACATACACAGTATTTTTGACACAAATGAAACGTGTTCGAAACAAGTTAGGTAAAACCATACTTTCGGTAAGATATTTTTCTAAGATAATAGGATTTTGCAACATCACGCTCACCTTTGAGTCTTATCTATTCGTGATGCAATAACATCGGGGTGTTACATACTGTTGTGTGTCAGTTTGGTGAGTTAGGGTTGGACTACATTTGTCAGCACCGCATCGCCTTTTTCGCCTTCGCCCCATCTTTCTCTCCCGCTCAAACTAGCCATTTGCTGGAGCGAGAAATATGGCAGAAATGCTATCTCTCTCGCTCCAGCGGCGCGAGACCCGGCGAAATCCTCGATGCGATTGTATTCCTGCTTTCTTTCTCGCTCTAACAAATGGCAGTTCTAAACGACAGAAACAGATGGAGTGACGGATAAAAGCAATTTCTTGCTGAAAGATGTTGCTCAACCCTAAGGCGGCCCGCTAAACTTATGCATGTGACATTTATCTCTGTCAAATTACGCTATGAACATCTCGAGTGATCTTTAAGATATTGATCTTTGATGATTATTTATGTCATCCGAAGAACCATCTTCTTGTGCTATCCTACACTATGAATCTTATTATTACTACTCAGATCAGTTAGTGGATGGTGTGATATTTTTATTGTGGCATAATGAATTGTAATTTTTGATCATTTTCATTTGCAGATGCCGAAGATCCAGAGAGTTTAGAGGCTGCAGAAGATCCGGAGAGCTTAGCCACTGCGGACGATCAAGATGGAGAGGGCTCCGGTGAAGATCCAGATGGAGTAGGCTGTAGCTTCGAAGACGAAGAAAAAGACGAAAAGCCGCCTCTTAACGAAAATTTTGCTCAAATATTAGCGAGACTACAATTTTCAGGAGCTATAATAAAACTACCAAAACAAGAATATCGTTGTGTGACTTGTAATATAGAATTTGACACATTAGACGAACGAGATAAACACTTAATACAGCACGTTACATTGCCTGTTATTGAATTAACAAAACTGCCGTCGGACGACGAAGACACGTCTCCATCTGGAGATGAAAACTGGTCGGACGAAGAAGAGATGGAAAACCCACCAAAGACGGTGCCTAAGGCACCACAAAAAATAGACATATCACAAATTCTACAAAAGACAGGTCTGTCAATAAAAAAACCAGGTGATAATGATGGTACTTCTGGTTCAGCATTAAATAAATTAAGCGGTTTAGGTTTTACTATCAAAAAAGGAAATGTTGCGATAAAGACTGAGAAGCCGGATACAGAGCCAGAAAAAGAAAAAACAGATAAAAATAATGATGTCATGCAAAGATTAGAAAAGCTTGGAGGAATAAAACTAAAATTAAGATCTGACGGTAGCAATACTAATTCATTTAAAGTAGTTAATGGCTTAAAAGATTTTAAAGCCTCAGATGACGAAGACGAGGCAAGTGGAAATGATGATGGTAAAGATGATCAAGAAGACGACGATGAACAAGATAAATCTGGCGATCAAGAAGCATCAGGGGGTGAACAGGATTCACCCGATGAACAAGAAAATTCTAACAGTCGCAAAACATCTGAAAGCGATGATTCTGATAAAAATAGAAAAATAACTAACCTTCCGAAATGTATAAAAATTCAAAGTAAACAGGTGACTCCAAAGAAAGAACCACCTAAAACTCCTGTTAAAGTTCAAGTGCCACCTGTAAAACTACAACAAGAAAATCAACAACAATCTAGGCCACCAAACAGACCAACAATTAAGCAAACTCCTAAAAGAACACCTTCTGCACAAATAGCTTCAAAAGAACAAGGTGCGAATGTATCGCCTGCATCTAGAAGATCTTCTACGTCTGATACTTCTGAAAGACGTCAGTCAAATGATAGAGTTGAAAATGTTGTTGTTAAACAAGAACAAAATGACAATAGTATAGAAAGAACAAATTCGTCTACCATGCCTTTGTTCTCAAATCAACAAATTAAGTCTGAAAGAACTTCACCTCCACTAATATCAGTTTCAGACAGTACGTCAACGCCAATTTTAGCTCATGTAAAGTCTGAACCCGAACCTGCTCCAACAATTACGTCTTCGCAACCTTTATTTAACTATCAATCTTCAAATACATCCACGTTACAGTCATCAACAGTGGCAGCTTCACCTGTTGCATCTACTCTACCACCAGTAACTAAAGTGGAAGACAGTAGTATGACAATTATCGAAATAAATGGTGATTCTAATGACGAAGATGATGATTGCTGTGTCGTATCGGCTACTCCTGCTCCAGATGTGAAACCTGTTATTCCTAAAGTAGAGAACCCTCCTCCACCTTATCCAAGTTCATATTCTTCCTCACAATCTAGCTATAATTCTGCTCCAACTCTATCAACCCGATTAACAGCACCATCCACAGAGAAACAACACAACTTTAACTGGAATGCCCCAGATACTAAACCACCATTAGATTTATTAGAAAAAAGCGCTGATGACATATTTGAAAGTCTTTTGTCATCTGCCACGAAAAAAGAAAATATATCTTTGTCAGATGCAAGTGAATACATATCATTGGATACCTTAGGACCACAGCACTCCTGCGAAGTTTGTAATACAAGGTTTACAAGTATAGCACTTTTAGAAGAACACAAAAGAATGACAGGTCATTCAAATAGCCTTGTTGCACCTTCTTCCTCCACTTTATTACCTTATAATCCATCATCCAATATTCTGTCAAGTCTCTTACCAGTAAAACAATTAGCAGAACAAGTCGGAAAACTATCTACCATGGGAAATAGTGGGTCAGGATTTACTCATCAACAGAATGTTATGATTAATATCCAGGCATATCCTGGAGCAGGAGGCGTGATGGTGCCGCCTAATTCATATAATGCATACCCTCCTGGACAGAACATGCATGCTGGCTATCCCCAAGGAAATATGTATCCTGGTGCTGGACAACCAATGCCTGGACAGTATCAAGGAAATAATTATATGGGCCAAGGTTATGGACAATATCCCCCAATGTCTAAACCAGGTTATCCTGGAGCAATGCCCCCAACATCTTATGCCTCGGCGTCTTCACCTTATTCAACCGCTTCGCCATTACAAAGCATGCAGCAAGCAGTATATGGTCAATCTCCTGGAATGATGAATCAACAACCTATGACTATGGGACCACCTGGTTCTTCCCCTGGACAACCATACGTTCCATCTTCAAGCCCTAGTGCAATGAAACCACTCACAAGTAGTGGTATTAGAATTCAAAATGTACAAACATTTCCTGCTCCTGGTCAACAATTTGGCCAAGTTCAATCAGGTGTACCTGGTCAAGATTCCAACCAAATGCCACCACCTGCTCAACCAGTAAGTGGGCCAACACCAATACGAATGGCAGCGGGTGCCAACATAGCTGGACCTCGTGTACGAATGCCAGGTGTAAGAGCTCAAAGGCCCACAATTAGACCTGGAATTCAAGTACATGGCCAAGTTCGAGGTGGAAAAATTACACCTCGTATGCCTATGAAGAGGCCTGGTGGAATGGGTGGGGGCCCAGTTCAGAAGAGACGCTCTGATATGCTTTTACCCGGCAAGCATGACAATGAAGATTGCCAAGTCATGGCAATGCAAAAACAGCGAGACGGGTTACCAATGATACAAAGCGTCCAAGGAGCTAAAGACAAATTGAATCTCGGTGGTCAAATCTCTATAACAAAGAAAACTGTCAACAAAGAAGCAAATGCAATGGCTAATGTCCTAGCATCTCGAGGTATAAGTATTAAACAGAAACAGAAAAGTAGATCTCCAACCCCAGAACGTCCAATCCCACATATACCTAATCTCGGTGCCGGTGTTAGCATAAAGCATACATCCAAACCCAGCAATTTTTCAATACCTGAAGCCAAAGTAGGAGGTGGTGGGTATCCTTGCAAAATTTGTCGAAAAATGTTCATGAATCCAAATTCCCTACAAGTTCATATGTCAAATGTTCACCCTCAAAGCAAAATACCAGTTTACAAATGTGATGAATGTCCTGCATCTTATCCTAAATCCCTTCAATTACAACATCACAAAAGAGTATTCCACAATGTAACGGGCCCTAATCGAGAATTAGGATTACCAGTGGTAGATCTTTCCCAGGAAGATAATTTAAAACGGTTGAGTAATTTAGGAATATATAGTTTTATACCATTAGCAAATCGAGAACATGCTAACGGTTGCTTTGGTATACCTGTCATATCAGTGCATAATGTTCAAAATGGTCTAACAACTAGTTTGCAAGCTCTAGGAGCTGATGGACTATTAAGTCTTGGACCACTAAAACCTTTACCTAATTCGTAATTAATATCTAGACTTTACTTCATTCATATAGAATTTTATTTTCTCATAAGCACAAATAAACATTTAATTAATATCAAGAGATTATTAAAAACGAAACTTCGAAAATTAGTTATTTTATTTCTCAAATTTAAATAAGGTGCAAGACGAAAAATTGTATAATTATTATTAATAATTAAAAGTTATATAGCGGGAATATTAGTATTAATACATGAATGTAGATATTCAGAAATAAATTGTCAATATTTCCTGCTATATGTATTTTATTTAAAATTGAGATGAACGCTACATTTAATAATAATTATTAATTTTTAATACGTAATTGAATGGTTTCTGGGTCATAGTATAAATATAATTGTTACATATTTCTTTATAATTAATACTAGCTGCATCGTGCAGCCGGCTGCTTTATAAAAGTTTTTGGTGAATCCCGCGGGAACAACTCCTTATTCCGGGATAAAAAGTAGCCTATGTGCTATTCTAGTTCATCATCTAACCTGTGTGCCAAATTTCGTCCAAATCCGAGTAGTTTTTGCGTGATTGAGCAACAAACATTCATCCATACATCCAAACTGTCGCATTTATAATATTAAATAATATAGATTGCAATGAATCACTGTAAAACATTGTTCTCAAACAAATTAAAAGTATGAGAAATAATTATTTCTAAAAATGTAAATTTAGATGTCTTGTTATTCTTAAAAAAAAATTGAAAAAGTGTGATTCCTTAAATTACTAAGTAATAACAATAAAATGAAGTTTTCTTAAGTTCAAGTGGCAGTTTTATTACAAACTTGCTAACCCGGCAAACATTGTTCTGCCATTGTTACTCTGTTTTTCTATATTCCGCATAAAAAAGGATTTTTTTTCATAAAGAGCCCTTAAAACAACCTACCAATTTAATGCGACATGACACAATAGTTAAAAAGATTTACCACACTGACTTCTTTTATTTTTCTGTGGTTAAATCTTTTTCAGCTTTTGACAAAAACTTTGAGAATAATATATTCAAATTTGCAAGCAACTGATTTTATTATGAACCAATTCACAAATTATTTAACTAACAGAAAGGGCATAAATTATAATTATCTACAGAATTTTTGACCAGATATCATTTTAATGTGTTAAGACTTAAGAACTGCACGTTGTAAGTGCAGTTAGTTGATTGGTTAAGTTTATAAATTATTCGTTTGAGATTTCAAAAATAAATTCTTTTTTTTTTGTTTACTCAAAAAATGTAAAATATTGTACAGTTAAATTAAGTTCCTGAATGTTGTCAGTATGACTGTTAACTATAGATATTTCTAATTAAGAATTAAGTATATTTTCCTTAAAAAATTAGAAATAAGAATTAAAATGTACATTAAAAATTTTAAGGGACGCCAAAAGGTGTTTGTAAGGAGCTAAAAATCAGTTATGTTTTTATGGAATTGCTAAGAGGGCAATAAATAGAGTATTATAAATTTGTTTTAGCTAATTTTGCACTTAAAAAGTTTCCCATAAAGATGGGAAATGTGGAGTGTTTCAATTATACATTAATTTAGGGACAGGCTAAATCGCGAAAGATCTCTGATACCCTATGATTCAGAGAATCGTGTAAGTGCAATAAGGAAAAGGATCTATGTGTAAACTGTACAGTTGTAATAAATATTCAGTTTAGCACATACTGTAAAAATTTAGATATTTTTATAAAATTATACTTAGTAAAATAATGAAAGGAGAGTCCTCAGACATGACCCTGATTTTTATTCTGGCTATGGCTATAAAAGGCATGCCATTAAAAAACATACATTATATTGTATTTATGTGTGTGTGCGCGTTGTGTAATAATTATTACTAATATCTAATGAGTAAATAAGGTAAGGTAGAATGTTCATATATTATATTGTTTTTATAATGACATAATATGTTAATAACAATATTTAAAACTACGGAAGCGATTATAGCGAAGTAACTAACTTTACGCATTATATTTTTTTTAAATTAACTATAAACAATTCTCCTATAAAGGGGGAGTATAGATAGTTTTAGGTTATTTTACCCTATCCTGTTGTTTGGGGCCTTTTTTAAAGAATAGACCATTCGTCGTCCTAGGGCCCGATTCACGTAACAAACATCAATCGAAGTCGAAGCGTTTAAGGCTCTTACACATTTTCTGACACATTATGCCACGTCGTAGCACAACGCGACGTTGTATCGTGTTAATGTGTGTAAGATCTCTTAAGCGCTTCGACTGATTGACGTTTCGTTACGTGAATAGGGAGGCAGGTGTGCAAAGGTTAACAGGCTGCGTCTGACTTGCGAGCGTATCACGACTGCATCGCTACAAACGCGCATCAACGGCGCTTTTAAAAAAAGTGATGTGGACAGGCTCTAAGACTTTAGGATTAGAAAAAAATCTTCAAAGTCCACATAAAATATCTAGGTCAGACTAGCGCTGTTTTAGTGACTATCATAATCAAGCGGGACCTGGAAAAAGTTGTTGGAACGAGAAAACTCCCAGATCAACTTCGAATTTTAGTGTGACGTTTTTTGGACTGAAACTTGTTACGAAACTGAAATTTCTAGGAAAACATATCAACGTATAAGACTAACATACTAATGAAAATAATAAGACAAAATCTTTCATTTACAGTACGACAATGTAAAAAAAGTATCTTCACGCCTATATTCCCAAATGGGTAGGCAGAGGTACAACCAGTATACCCACGACTAACCGAAGATACTTGGTCCCACAATATGATACTGTGGCAAGCCTATCGCTAACCGGGCGCTTTATCCAATCCCGGGCATCATAGTTTTTAACACAAAACTGAAAATAAAAAAACACAATTTTTGAATTGCCCGATCCGGCATCGGGCATCGAACCCGGGATCTCATGTGGTCAACTCCGAAATCGTACCACTAAATCAAAGAGGCGATGAAGCCATGTAGTGAAAACAATCTTAGTTGTCAGTTATTTTTTGTCAATATCATGAAGATCCCTCCTACTATCTTACTATCTTCTATCTAACTCATTCATTTTCACATTAAGATTTTAAAAAATCCCCTTTTTTTCTTAAACATTTTCTTTTGCACAACCTTCTCCTGACAACAACAAATAAATAAAAATAAATAAATATTCCGGGACAAATTACACGAATTGATCTAACCCCAAAGTAAGCAAATTATTTGCTTGTGTTATG
>DWBA01001163.1:0-11144 GCA_018236825.1 Apodemia zela
TACAAGTGCTTAGTCAGTGGTTTAAATAACAATGGAATTTCACCAAGTGCCGACGATTGTAAGTGTAGAATATACTACAAGGTAGCTCCTAAACGTGCGGCTTATCAAAATTTAATTATAGAAAAATATCTAGAAAAAACTTGCAGTACCTCAACACTGTTACACGACCCGGGGATCGAATCCGGGGCTGTACGTTCTGAAACCGAATACGCTAACCTCTAGGCCACGAGGCAGTCAGAAACCGTACCTAACATTAATGTCGTTGAAGTGTTTTAAGTAAATTGCTATGAAGCATACTAAGCCGCCACGCCATTCATAAATGTTTTCATTCTAAATTGTCATTATAATACCTTAGAGGTCACATCTCGAAGACAATGCACGAAGGCTCAAGCTTGAAGGGGAGGGATAATTATCCCCCCCATTTCGCGAGACACGCCTTCTATTGTATATGAGGCCACGAATTCTAAATGCTTGGTGAAATTGTAAATTATCTAACATCATTGTAATATATCACGCACTTTGGTATGTAAGAGTATAAAGCTAATACTACAAATAATCACACAATTTTGTTTGCATATGCCTTTAACCCAACTGTTTCAATTGTGTGTGTATATCGTTGGCACGCTCTGTCGCCTAAACGGATTTATTATAATAGCCCGCTGCATTATAAAAGTTTTTGGTGAATCCCGCGGGAACTCATTTTTCCGGGATATTAAAAAGTAGCCTATGTGCTATTCCAGGTCCTCATCTATCTGTGTGCCAAATTTCATCCAAATCCGTTGAGTGGTTTCGGCGTGATTGAGCAACAAACATCCATCCATCCATCCATACATCCAAACTTTCACATTTATAATATTAATATAGATTATCATTAAATTAGATTTCACGTTTTAATGGCAATCTTAACTACAGAATTATAACTTCTAATACAGCATGTACTCGTAAGTTATTAATATTATATGTATCTGGTTATATTAACTTACCAAACAACCCTCTTCAAAAAACAAGGCATCTGGCTTAAGCTCTCAAACGGAACGCATTTACATCCTAAAAAATGTTTGAAGATTATTCTGTAATTAGACGAGCGATGAATTATAGAAACTATCCATCCAATTTATCTCGAGCACTCAAAATATCTATTTTTATGAAAACCAAACGTGAAACTGAATGTAAAAAACTCATATCGAACGATCGTTACTGGAAACATGATTGATTTTATTGCCCCGCGTTCCCGAAATGATGTTTTGAAATCGTTCTCCGCTTTTTCGGATTGCCAATGTGTTATTCCAGGAAAGCCGTGTTTAGATGGTGAGCCTCTAATTTCTGTGGTCAAAAGTTGATACGAAAACTTAAAAAGTTATTATTGTGCTTCTTTTAAACAAGTTTATTGTCCACTACAGGCATTTTTACAAAAAAAATTATGGTGCAATTTTAAAAACTGGAATTTTAACTTAATTAAAAAATAAAAACATAGTAATTAACGTCAATATTATAACTTTTACCATGCTCAGTATGAAATATTTTATTCATTTTCCTGCGATTTTTTTTATTATAAATAATTTTGTTTACATATAAAGCACATGGAATACTAGAGAATAAACAATTGAGTTAATGGTCACATGAAGCGGAGTAGTCCATACAATGTGATCGAATCCCTTTGGGAAGGACATAAGTATAAATGTTGATGTTGATTCTTTTAATCCGATTCAATTCTTTAAAGTGCAAAGTATAAAAACTTGAACTTATTTCAGTAGCACTATAACAGTAGCCGTGTGCAATACGAGACCATTTGAAAATCAATTGCCATAATCTCCTTTGAATTACGGATAATGTAACACCAGAATAAAAAATCCAAAAACTTAGTTAATGTACTATGTATTACTTTTATTTTACCTGTGTCTAAATAATCACAATATATTATTATCAAGTTGTTGTTATTGTATTGTAAATATTCGTGAAGACCTTCTCAGTAACGTCTTCACGGCTGCAGGACTTTTTATTCATTTTGGTAATAGATAGACCATGTCCTCTCTAATCACATAGGACTCATAAAAATTAAAGGATTTGGATTGAAAATTAAATTGCCTAAGTCTTCAACAACTTTCAAGAAAATTACTTGCGTCTGAGTAGGTAATTTAAGATTAAAAAAAAAGAAAGTACAAACTCATAAAAGTAATGCAGTTAAATACATATCTTCTCACTAAATCCCTTAAGGGACAGGCAGTCAGACTTGCCTAGTTTTCTCCACATTCATTATTCTGTTTACGAAAACATTCTGGTTTTAGAAATTTGACACTACCTTCGAACAGCATCTGAGCATTTTATAATTGTATGTCACTATTTGTCTTCCTCGGTACCTATATCCTTCCACATTCGCATTGTGTATCTGTATTACGTAGTTAAATGTTGATTTCAAAGCATTTTAATAAGCAGTTCAAATTAAGACAATCATCATCATGGACGCTTAATTATTGCTTATTAATTTTATTAACATTGTTACAGAGTTTTTAATATCTATGTTTTATACTTAGTGTTACACTTGTTAATGTACATACTTGTAACGTCTGCGTATTTTTGTGTGTATGATTGAGCGTTCTTTACGAACATATCACTATAAATTATAACATTTGTTAACTAATTGTTTAAAATTGCCTTTTATAAATTATTCTTTAAATTTGGCTTCTATTTTATGTTTAATTTTTTAATAATAGGTATCGTTTAGTGATTGAAAATGTAAAAGCTAATTATGTACATATTAATATTTAATTTAATGTAGCCGTATAAGGATGAGAAATGGTTGATAAGACAATGAATGTTTAATTAACTTAGGCTAAGTCGATGCGGCCTTAATCAGTGTCCGACTTATTTATGAATCTGGAATTTCACCGTTTTTAGACCCGCTCCCATTCCGTGGTAGCAAATTAAAAATGTAAGAATTCTCGCTTGCTAAAGGAATTTATATTTTATTTCATTTCATTTAAAATCCGCCATCTTTTGTTTCCCGGGAGCGTTCCGATCGGAATTCATATTTTTCTGTGTTTTGTTTCGGTTTGCAAGCGGCGTATTGTTTTATTATGTTGGCTCTAAACGCGCCGTTTCATTCCGAAACGTGTATTAATTATTTTCTTATTTTTGATGAATGCCTCCGTCGAATTTCAAAACGTATTTTAGTGGTGATTAAAACAGTGATTGTAATTTAACTTTAGGAATACAATCACGGTTTTCATGATACTAATAAAATATCGTTATGTAAATTGTGTAAATTTAAACATCACATTAGTCAAAGCGCGGGATTCCTTTTGTCACGGACGGAGGCGTTTTTCTGGAAACAAGGTTTTTTATTGGCATGCTTTTAGCTTCCTTCCACTGTAGATAATCTCATAGGTTTAAACTCTGGATTGGTCAAAGAATCTTATTGGTTTTTCTATGATCCTGAGAAAATTTCCATAGTACCTACCCATCCTATAAGAAAAATATTTAAACTAAATTACATCTTTGGTGTCTATAGGCGATTATTGTTTTTTTTTCATCAAGAAAGCAATCTGCTTTACTAAAAAATATTATAAATGCAAAAGTATTTTTAATGAGGCTTTAACGCACGATTGGTTGTGTTGTCTTAAATCGTTGGTTTAAATTCAGTCGAGTCAAAAATTTTCTTTGTTTAATAAAGTTTTTTGAAAATGAGTTTATTTGTTTGTTACGCTTTCACTTTATAATTATTGAAACGAACATCATGAAATATTGAATACTCATTATCGGGGCAACAGAAAAGGATATAAAAACACACACTTGGTTATGTTTCATCTAAAAAATGCTGTTCCCGATAGGGTGTAATAAGAACGAGGCCGCGGATAAAAACTAGTTCTAAATTTCTTCGTAAACAATAGATTGATATCTGTCAGATGTGGTTTTGACAGAGATCTTAACCATTTTTTAAAGATTAAGATTAGTAAATAAGTGTTATCTCAGCTAAAAATATACAATCTCTAAAATCGCCTTTGCCAGTCAAGATTAGTTTACCAGACTCTGTATGCTTAAACTACGAGTATTAAACGGTACGTCGACTTGGAACAGACGTAGATACGTATCATTTACCGAAAATAATACCTCGGTAATCTGACATTCTCATACCAGTATCTTTATGTTACGCAAGCCTCTTCCCGGATTATTTGTTACTCATCAATCTCGAATAGACGCGTCATTGTTCCCCTGACATTTACAAATTTATAAATAACGTCGCAATAAATTTTCACTTACCTATTTATACATTGGAATTAATCTTCGCGTTAACTGTATGCAACGCGAGCGCGAACTCTATCGTTCATATTATATTCAAATATACATTGTAGATGAATTGTAGAAAGTTTATTATGTATAATTTACGAGTAATATTGCTTTGAATTGTATTATTCCAAATCTCGTAAATATTATAAACGTGCAAGATTTGTGTCCAAGTATCAGACCCAGACGAGACAATGCTGAACTCTTGACATATAGCCTACTTATTCCAGAAAATCCCAAAAAATCCGTGGGATTAACAAAAAACTTGAATACAGCGACTTGCTAAAAACAATCTTGTTGACATATCTGAAAGTAAAGTGACAAAGTTTACCTTTTTGCGCAAGTTGAGTCTAAACGAAAGTTGAGTCTAAAAACAAAAGGCAAACTTGCCAATTACACATAGCCACTTTAGAGGCTGTTGATGTTTGTTTGGGCCCTTTTTGAAGAATAGAACGTCTGCCTTCGTGCCAGGCAGTTTATAAAAGGCGAGCGATTGGTTAAACGACCTACCTGGTAGGCATGGTAAGGTGTAACTACCAACATAACGAGTAGGTGGTTGTTAGCTTCTTCTAGGCTTGGTACGATTGCCATATCTGATTCTGCCACAATAGCGTTAGTGCCTGTTACTCTCGTGTTCCGATTTGAAGGGTAAGATATGGGATGAACTAATTCATATGACATTACATCCTCGTCATACAAATGTCAGGACATAGTTTGTATTTTTGGTGGCTATAGGTAATAATTATCTTTCTTCATTGGCAAAACCATCAGTATGTTGTTTCATAGGTAATTATATGTATATTGTATACCTCGAACGAGTCGCCTCTGTAGTCTATTGGTCCGGTATCGGAATTGACCACATAGGGTCCCGGGTTCGATTCCCGGGTCAGGCAATTAAAAAAATATGTTTTCTGATAAAAAAACGTTACCCGGGATTGGATAAATTGCCCGGTTGGGGTTAGGCTTCCCACCTAACATATTATGGGACCGAATATCTTCGGCTAATCGTAGGTGCACTGGTTGTACCTCTGCCTACTCCTTCGAGGATACGGGCGTGAAGATCAAACGATTATGTATTAAATAATATACTCTGGAGTAAGCCTAGTAGTACATACATTTTTATGTATAGCAAAATAGCTGAACAAATCGTTTTATTAATTCGCAAAACGGCTTAAATTCAAATTCACTATACATGTGTTAAATTATGAGCAGCACTTCGACGAACTTGATGTGTAATTCCAAATTAAATTACGATTTCGTATTTTGAATTTGTAATAGAACACATTCCTAATTGTTTGTGTCGTCCGTTGGTATTTTGGCATACGCACTAGCGCTATTGGTTGATACGTTTTCGTATTTCGAACGTATACGAATTTAGAAAATCTTATATTGCTTTCTTTCTGTTGTACGTTATTGTGTGCTAATGTAATTGTTGCGCGTTGCTTATTGTGTCTAGCTAACATGTTAGAACATTAAATATTCTTTTATGTAGGTTGTGTTTTTGTAATAGTAATATGAATACAGTGATACTAAATTATGAATAATATTCAATAAAAATGAAAGCATTTATAATTCTCTTATTTTTATAATCTGAACGATCAAGAAAATGGATCTCCTGCTCCAAAACTGTAAAATTTTTAATTTTAAGCCCTCGATATTATATTACTTTAAATATTAAAATAGCATTTATTTATTTGGCCTGTTCGGCTTGGTTTTGAAATTTCGGTTTCTCAGATCATAAGATCGCGGGGTTGATCACCGGGTCGGGCGAAAGTGTTATTTAATTTTTTTCAAGGTTTTTCTCGAAAATCCAAAATCTCAGAAGCAACTTGGAGTCTGGCGGGTAGTGTGCCCGTGCCTCAGATGAGCACATAAAACTTTATGCCCCGGATATCAATAGAAATAGGCGATGATATATTTTTTAAATTATTATTTCACATCTTAGTCTGAACGCCGCACTAAGCCTAGGTTTAGTGCAGCGCAGTTAGTTAGGCGGTAGTAGGTCTCGCAGGAGACAGCCCTTAGCGCGGGCGTTATTAGCCCAAATTTAAATATAATCTCTGACTGAGCTTGCTTTAAAAGTCTATCACTGTAGATCAAGGTAAGTTAGTCATTCCAAAAGAAACACATAATTTCCAAATAAACGGACTTCTTTTAATGAATAGGACTATTTAGTTTTAACTAAAAGTAAAACTATTATAGTAACTATTATATAATAATCTATCCCTACTATTACATACCTACTTCATGAATCTACGCAATTGTTTTCGTAAAAAGGACTACCAAATTTTATTTTCCAAAGCAAAAAAAAACTCTTTTCTAATGCTACGTTCTTTTTTCTAATCGTAATATTTCAGTACTTATTCCGGGAAAAGATCTTTATAGGTAAAAATTATAGGTAAGTAGGTGTTATACACGGGAACTCAAATGTGCTTTCGTTAAAACAATTCTATACTGTTTCTTAGTTCACGACTCTACTTCTTCCTATGATATGTTACGATAAAAACGACGATTCTTTATACATAAAAATGAACAGTTTTTATATTCACACAAAAAGTGTCAGAAATACCGCGTTAGATCACAAGCGTGACGAATCTAATTACTTCGAGACATCGATACAAAATCGCCTGCCTTGTTTCATTAGTGATCCGATATAAAAATGGTTTTACTGTTTTTATATCTACTGATTTAAGAGCCCTCTTTGAAGAATAGACCAACTACCATTCTGCCAAGCAGTTCGTGTCACTACCGTTGTGGTTTTAAGTGGTAAAGTTCTGCAACGTCTCAAATGTGTTTTGGTACCACCGTCTTACTTATTTCTGTCGTAATAGCGTCTTGTCATCGTCATGTTCCATATTGGAGGGTAAGGTGGCCGATAAACTGATGCTTGTGACATTACCATCCCGTCACACGGATAGCAACGCAATTAACATCTATGGTATTTATAGAAGCGATGGTTTGTCTTTTCCATCAAGAGAGCCATTTGCTTGTTGGCTATCTTATGATATAAAAAAAAGACAATAATTTTCACCAGAGTAAATATTTAAAATAGATATTAGAAAATAGGTAGAACTAATCTAAACATCTAAACTAGGTAAAAATAGGTAGAACTAATGTAATAATCTAAATCTAGAACTAATCATCCAGGAAATATCTAAAAACAACGCAAACCTATGTAGATAATACTTCCAACAAACTGGAATTAGCTCAACTAATGCTACGCTATTTTCAGTTAATATCGGCGCTTATGGGAATTTGTTTTCTATATGTTGGAATCAGCAGCGGAACTGCACTTAATAAATATTTCGTTTCCAGCAATCGCCTTTACGGGAATAGCTCAAGCATTACGTTCGGATTGTTTCTGTGAGTTTTGATTTTATGTTTATCGTACATCATGTTTGGATTGATTTAAGAATACTTTTATTGCAAGCTTTTATCTGTCGTGTATAATAATATTATAAAGAAAAAATGTTTGGTTTGTAATGGATAAATTCATACACCACTCGATTGATTTTAATAATTCCTTCACTATGTTATCTATGTTTCATCCATAGTCTTATTATTCTAAGGTTTTATCTATATGTAAAAAGCTGCGTTGTACGCGTATTATGCGAAAACTACCGGATATATGTTAACTTTCCGCTACGTTAGTACTTTAGTACTAGTATATGGAAGTACTGATTTTGCCCCGATTTTCGAAAATCGAGTTTTCACCGGATATCGACAACACCCAGTGCACCTACCATTAGCCGAGAATACTTGGTCCCACAATGTGTGTCCCACAATAGGTGGCAAGCCTATCTTCAACCAGGCTCTTATCCAATTCCGGGCAACGTTAGTAGGGTAGTTTTTAGGGATTATTAATTTGTAAAATTGTAGCACTGAAAATGTTGATATAACAAAATTTTCTCGTATTATAATAATTTATAAGACGTAAGTATATATAGCTCATTGCATCAGAAAGTAAAATATATTATTAAAACACACTTATAGAAATTTGTAAAGTATTATGTTTATTTTTAGGATCATCAAACATTAGACAAAAGACTTTTGCCTAATGTTTGAAGGCCTTTATTAACTTTTAATTACCTACCTTAATATATTCAAATGCCTTAACATATGGCACGTGGTTCTCTCTGCCTACCTCTAAGGAATCTGGCGTGAAGATATGTATGTAGGTATATAATATATTTAATTGACCGTCCCGTTGGTCTACTGGTTAGCGAAACTGATTATGCAATCGGTCGGATCCGCGTTTGCACCTCGACAGAGACTAGCGTTTTTGTGATGAGTATATATGTTTCTCTATCTAGGTGGTATGTATTACAGTATTTATATATTTTTTGTGCTTATATTTTTGATTAAAATCCATATTAAACGATTAACATTAACTTAATTCGTGCGTAAACATTATTATCCATTGATCTTTATTTACTTTTAAATCAGAAAGTAAATAAAAATCCGATCAATTTTACAAGTTATTTTAACGCGCCAACAGGGTTTATTTAGTATCTATTAAAAAAGTCTGATTAGACATTGATATTTTTCTGATCTATTTGAAGTTGTTTCTGACTCTTCCTGGCAATATTTTATGTACCTAATACAGAATGAAAGGTAATTTTAACATTAATTTATACTATGTCTATCTCTAATTATTTTTGATTGAATTTAAGTATATAATTATGATTACTATTATAAAAATAAACAAGGCATTCAACTTTTCTTGGAGTGAATTGAAACAATTATTAAAGTCCAAGGTTCAAACTCAATTATAGGACAAAATCTTGCCGTTTGAAATTCTAGAATCGACGTACTATGGAAATTATTTTGATAACTTCCGGCGCGTGTCAGAAATCGGTCATTAGTCACCCGTTTGCTTGGGTACTGCCTATTAAACGAAACGGATTCAATTATATGTCCATAAAAGCGGTGATATACTTGCTTACTAACAGAATATTATGTACCTACTAGACGAAATAGTTTCTTAATTTTATTATTACATTGATTTTGTGTTCGTAGTAATAAAATATATCAAGATCTGATCTCAATAGACCAACCAACACACCAAAAGACAATTTTTTTTTATATATTAAAATAATATCGCAATTTAAGAATGATTAATAATCATGACTCTACTGAAAGGCATAAACGGAAATCGGACCAAAAGAATTATGTAGAATCTAATTACCCCATTTCCATAGCCATTATAATTTGAGAACAATAAAATCGTCTTTGGCACAAATACTGTTACAAAAATGCATTGTCAACTTGCATCACGAGAAATAAGCACGTAAACAGTGGCGTTCTATAATTTATTGTATCTGTGCCAACTAACGTACTGCCAAAATTTGAACCCGCCTTCGCGAAGCGCCTATAAAATTTTCATATCACAGACAATTAGTTTTTTCAGTTATTTAACTGAAAAAAGGGTTTGAGGTTGCCATAGTTAATAATAATATTATATTTTTGCGATAAAGTATGGATAGGGTCAGAAACAATTAAAATAAGATACAGAAAATATTTAGTTTTATTAAAATTTAGAATCGTTTATTCCTGATATGAACGACATGTTAAGAATAAAGCAGATAGTTCTCCTGATGAAAAGAGATAGCCTTTATCTACAAACATCAAAAATGTTAATGATGCGTTGCCATTCCTTTTGGCCATTGTCCACATTACCCTCCAAACTGGAACAACACTGCGATAAATACTGACATTATTGCGGCAGGTGGTACCAAACCTGAACAAGACGTTGCAGAACTCGACCAATCTAGTAGTAATGATAGTAGAGATGCGTTTTTCCAATCGCTTGCCTATTATGAATTGCCTAGTTGAAAGGCAAATGGTCAATTCTACAAAGGAGCTGGGACAAAAGAAAACAGAATTCAGATTTCAATAATATTAAAACACTATTGTCAAGAAACAACAGAAATGCAAAAATGGTAATGGGAGCATTGTTCTCAAATTAAACACACAAAACTTTAAGCAAAATAAATAAGGTGTAGACTTCTTAACAAATATCTAATATTAATAATACTGAACATCATATTGATCTATTAATCATTACAAATTATAATTACAAACAATATAAAGTACAATCCGAAAATAATCAGAAATGAATTATCTGAGATGATCAACGGAATAATAATGTCTAGAATTAAATCTATACGAACAGCGGCTAGAAATAGGGCGCGTTTGCAATTATTTTAGCTCTGTCTTTCTGTAAATTGGCAACCGTGTGGGATCTTTTGCATGGCATTCGGTTGGGAAACTGTTGTCGTTGTGACCATTTACACTAGATCTCCGATGCGCCCCTAATGTAGAACACATTTTGAGGAGTGTCAATGACGGATATGCCGAGATATACTGGTCGTGATTTATAAATAAAACAATGTTATTTGAATATATTGAGGAATTAATTTTTGAATATCGAATTGATGATTCGGAATTGGAAAACAAATTGAAACTATTTATATTACACTTCACATATTATATTTAAGTTAGAGTTGCTAATGTTATATTATTAGCAACTATTCTAACTTTGAATTCACAATTTATTGAAGTAGAGCTTCACCAAACTTTTTCATGAAAAATAATATAATTATAATATATGTATAACTCAAATTAACAACGGTAAAATTGCAACAACTGAATTCCAATCTCGTGTATCTCTGGAACCCTAGATCAGATCTTCACCAAATATATATGGGAAGATCTGATCCAAATATGATTATTGAAACCAAATAAGAAATATACCCTCTCAAACAAAAGATAAATTTTCAAAATCGGTCCAGCCGGCTTAGGATACGCAGCGCGTGATAAATGTCGAGATCGATAAAACAGGTTTGGTTTGAGTTTGACCA
>DWBA01001164.1:0-11138 GCA_018236825.1 Apodemia zela
AATGTTAGTAAGCAAATATTGCAAAGGGTGTTTCAAGTTTTATATGACATAACAATTAATTAGTTTGTTTGAAATTTGATTTATTTTATTTTAAGTAAAACAAATTATTTTATTATTACAAAGTATTTATATGGACTAGTGAAAGCCGGGTATAAAATTAAACGGATTGTGTCAGCGGCACCTTGTATATTGATATAAAGTGACTTCATTCTCAAATTAGAAATGATTTTTTCTAATATTAGGATCAGTACACACTTAACTATGATATTAAAATAAATTAAAATTAATAAACTTGTCTGATTCGATATCGCAACTTATTTTTACCCACATCGGAATAGAAAAACAATAAACTACGAGTATTTAAATAAAACTAAAATTGGTATCGTAATTTTTGAAATAAGTCGTACAATTTTTGTTTAAATTTTTATATTTAATTAAAGACGCTTGTCAATCTCGAGATGTTTTTTAAATTAACTGACTGTATTAGCTACTATATAAAAATGTGGTGTATTCAGAATTTAATTAAAATAAAATTTATCGCCGAATTTATAGGTTGACAGATAATATGAAAAAAATCTACAATTAGTTTAAATTTTAAAATTTTCTCCCAAATGAATGTGTACTGATCTTTATAATAATGTGTAAATATTTGAATAATTTATGTACAATTCAATAATGAACTTACGTGATGTTGCCTGCTTCTAAGATGTAATATATATGATCAATATGTGCCTGATTTAATAGCAAGTGAGTTTCGCATATTACATTTTCTAAATTAGTTATCTAGATAACGTGAATGTAAATACTAGAATAATATAATCCTAACATTTTTGAAATCTGGAAATAGCTTAAGAATTAATATTTCTACCTATTCCAGTCACTCGTGACTTTACTCATGCTGCCTTTTACAAACATATCATACATTATTAAGATTATGTGTGTGTGCTGCCTTTTGGGATGTAAATTTAAAACTACGGACTTATATTATCCCAGCGTCAAAGATTTAGAGGACACAGTGATTGCCTTTACGTTTTGGCATATCAGGGTTCGATTTGACAAATTGGAAATCGCATAACTTAATTATACAATTTGACCTTTTTATTATAATGAGAATGGGAAAATATTTGCAAAATTTTAGGGAAAGTAAATATGAGCATTTTAAATTACCATAATACTTGTCTTAATATATAGTGTCATTTTTTTTTAATAAAAAATCTATCTATATTTTTGTTTCGAGCTGTACAGGATTAATATTACTCACAGTATGTCATAATTTTTGGCAACCAACCACCAAATACATTTCTCATTTTTCTGTCTGAATATTTTGAAATTAATTTAATATTCTGCGTTGTATATTTATTCCCATTAATCTTTTAATACGAGTATATGCGTAGTGCCAGCATGAGAAACGTAATCAGCAGACTTAACTAATTAAAAAAAGGAGATATTTTTGGGCTGTTTCTAGATTTCAAATTAAATTTTTAACGAATTGTGATCAGCAATAACGCGTGAACTTTTGCTTAACTTCAATCTGAATTCCAAAAATGTATTATATTTTCCTTGCATGTAATTTAGCTGTTACCGATATCTTGTGAGATCTCTCCTAATGTACCTTCCTGAGCGCTTAGGAAAACAGCGTGTGATATGTCGCGTTCGATAAAGCAGTTTGACCACGGATCAAATGGATACGCCTTTCAAGGCAATTTCTTAGTTTTTCAGTGTAGTTTGCATTTACACCTATAAATACAGATTTATACTACTTACCGAGAAAATAAAATCACTCCAAGGGTAATTTTTAAAACTTGTCATCTCATTCGGCATGATAAAATATTACAACATGGCTTATTTCTGTTGTCTCACAATATAATATATATATCTACAAATGTATGACACTTTTGACAGTGATAGGAGCGTTTGATCATATGTGCAGCGACACGTTTCCTTCCCAATGTCGTGTCTTTTAGTATTCATGTGGTCTGTGGGTTTGACAAATAAGAAGAACTTATATTTATTGTATTTGACGCGATGTAACGAGAAAACTTATGTCGTGGCAGTAACGAGATATAAGTTCTTCTAATTGGTCAATCTCAGTTCTATCGCGCGACACGCTAGTTATTACACGCTACTCTACAACGCTAATTATTACAGTAATTTTTACTTCAGGCTTTTTGAGAAAATATCTAATTAGCTTTTAATCTTTATTACGTTGTCTGGACACTAAGATAATGTGACCATTTTTAATGCAATTCTATAATCTAAACACTCTTGTACTGTTTCATAATAAAGTAAAGCCTTATTCAATTAGGTTAAGGTTGCTATTCGTGTGGCGAAGATGTAAAACCACATGTGTAAGTTTATCGGCTGCCTTACCCTCTAAACTGGGATACGACATACGAGGATAAACATCAACGCTATTACGAAGGTACCAAATCCGGTCTAGATATTGCAGTTGGAAGGCACGATGTTAGTGTCATATATTAGTCTTCTCTCAGATCAGTCGATCTTTTCTTCAAAAGAGGTTTTGATAAACACTGGGAAAACACTTGTTTACTGGTTGTGGATCTCCTGATGGAAAGAGATAAACCATCGCTTACAGACACTAAAGATGGTAATAGTGTGTTGCGATCCGTGTGGTGGAATGACATACCACATTCATAGGTTTACCGACTACCCTCCTAACCGGAACACGGCAAGTATAAGTACTGTTATTAGTACTAACTATTGCGGCAGGAATAGGTTAGGTGGGGGTACCACAAACCCGGCATAATCATTCTGTATTTAGAAGTACTGACTTAATAGCAAAATCTAAATGTCAGATTCAAAAAGTAAGCGGAACCGTTAAGATAATAAAAGATTTGAAATTTATTGTGAAACAGTGTGTTTTGGAATAAAATAATGCACTAAAATGGAATTTCACCAAACTTCTACGATGAAGAGCATAGAGTGGCCATTTTTATTAATAATGTCTGTCCATCTGTATATAGACTAATTATAATGCATGCGAAGTGTATTAATTATACAATTTCAACGCCTTACTTTGAAACAAAGTAAACGAGTACCTGTCAAAGAAGTGAGTTGTGTTGTTAGGATGATTTATTTTTGTAAAGGCGTGATTTTGGATAACTCGATTGGATTGAACTTCACTTGCGGATAAAATAGGTCCTTTAGTTTAGAACTGAAAGTCTGACTGTGCAATCATATTGTCGATAGATTAAATAGATTATAAATGTCGCAATGGTTCTAGAGATTCGGTCCTGTGCTTATTATTTGTGATAAATTATTGTAAAATCGAGAAAGAAATATTTTTCCAATAGCTTAGTCGAATTAAGCTTAGTGTATTGTTGTAATTATACAGTTGAGGAATGAAGAAATCTTTTATTATTAAAAATCTCAATTAGTATTAGACAAAGAGTCAGTGTCGTAAACTCTCTTTTTGAGTAATTTGTGATATTTTTATTTATTTTATTATTTTATCATTATTGATTTGGGTTGTGATTTGGCCTTTGTTGTTAAATTGTCAATGGTGTAATATTAGAAAACGTTGCAAAATGTTGCTTACCATCGGAAATTAAGTGAAAATAACGAAAACATGAACTAAAGATGTTTTACTTAAAAAATATATATACTATAAAAATACTAAGGTAACGTATTTCTTGTATCATCAAAATATTTTGGTTATTTAATTAACCGGCTATGTAATGTTATGACTTTTGGAAACACTTGGAAATAAAAAGCACATCAAAAAACATTTATCTTTATAATTACAGTACCCTCGTAAAGGCAGCAAAACGAACATATTCTAGCTTTTCGACCAACTATTTATGATTATTTCTTGAAATAGTGGCATCGGCTCTTAGTCTAACACATCAAATTTTCAAAATTAGATAATACAGGCTAAGTAATGTATTTCGCAATAGCTTCCGGATAAATTCGCCTCGCGATAATTGTCAGACGTCCATTTACGTAAGTATCGAAGAATTCCTCCACTGTATTAATATTAAATATTTAAATGATATAGACGAGCATAAATTGAGCATAAACCTAAATTATTGGTATAGATAAGATTTAGCAAGTACCGGTAGATATTATAGAGATATTTAGAAAGAGAAAAACACTATTATTTACTCTTGATTTTGTAGAACAAGATTAACATGTTAATGTCATATATTATAGACGGAGCTCTACAAAATCTTTTCGTCTCTTTCTAAATGTATTGTTTTTTACACCGGTATGTATAATTGGTACAGTAGATTACGTTTTAAGAATCAGTGAGACAATTGTTAAAATGATTTTATTTTTCCTGCCTGTGAACCGTGCCGTTTTTGTGGAAATATAGTGATGAGTAGACAAAATTAGGAAGCAGATTTTGTATGTCCTGTCATCTTATAATAACAAAAATGTATATAATAAAAATTATACGCTTGTTATTAGGAACTAGCAAGACTGGCCTTGTGGTGTCTAGGTTATGAATTATGATATATCTTCAGTATACTTTTCTACGAGTTTTTCATTACAAAAAAATGACAAAAATACAAAAAGTACAATTTTGTTTCGTCTCACTGGTTAAAGGCCAAATAGTGTTTGTCTTGTGTCTGGAACTCTTAAAAGTATATTGTCTCGGTCGATTAGTAGGTCGGTGGTCGGGTCGCGTGGTCTAGGGATAGAACAAAGCTGGGTGTCGGTCGCTTCAGGGCAAGCGACGTTAGGTTAATAACATAATGTGTACCAACAAACTTCAGCGAGACATACTACCTACCCCTTACTACCTTCAAATTTCTTACAATTTTATAAAACTATCGATGTAAGCTGAGTTTAGCTTAGTGTTTTCATTTTCTCCCCGGTTCATCGTTGTCGGCCATCTCTCTTAGATTGTAAGTAGGTTTTATATGACGATTCACGTAAATACACAAATTGGGTGAGATTTGTTTGAATTCAGTATTCGCGTCGCCAATTTGAGTGGACTGCGAAATTCTACGGCGACGCAAAATGCATTTTATCGCTTAGTTGATTAGGTTTAAATTGTCATGGAGATGATCGTCAACGAACCGTTAGATATAGCGGGTTGCATACTGGCGTAGTACAAATGTATGTGTGAATGTAATGTTGTATGGTCACACTGTATCTCTGTTTGCCTATGATGAGGTCTCGGATGTCCACACAGATAAATTTTATTGGGGAAACTCTAGTTTTGTATTTATTTCTTCTCGTTTTTTTGGTGTTGATGAGAGATATATTGAATAAACTAGTCATAGGTTGAGTTTGATGCATACTCTGCTCAGTGAAAACTGCTCATGAATTTGTGAAAATGATTTATTTCAGCTTACAAATGTGATTATTGAAAAATCTTTAAACTTATTTAGAATTCAAGACTTTGTCTTATATGTGATATTTTACCTTAAATTTCAAATGCAATTTTAAATCTTATTTTTACTGAGCAAAGAATGCTTGACTCATTCTCTCTCAGGCGTAGGCCCTCGTTGTGAAGCGTTATCTGTCTAATTGGAACAATCTATGGTATTTAATGAAGTTTATTTTAATTCAGACCACTTTAGTTACTACGCTTAAGTTTTTCTACATCCGAATGGTACCCTGTAAACTGCGATTATTTTAGTTTTGCCTCATACATACATGTAAGTCTAAAACTAACACCATCCGACGCGCGTCGGGAATTATCAAGAGTGCATTTTGACAGTGTTGAATGAAATTGAAGCGTGTATACAATACTTAAATTTTATATTCGATTGGAATTTACAGTTCAGAATCCGATCGGATCTGTCCGCATGCCGTGCGAACCGGACGGGGATGCGTTCGGATTCTACGACAGAATATAACATTTAACAATTTTAATGACATATTGACTTTCTTCAGCACATGGTAATTTAAGCTCAGCCCGGTATTTACGTAACAAAACGTCAATCAGTCGAAGCGCTTAAGAGATCTTACACAAATAAACACAATACAACGTCACGTTGTGCTACGACGTGGCATGTGTCAGAAAATGTGTAAGAGTCTTAAACGTTTCGACTCGATTGACGTTTGTTACGTAATCGGGCCCCTGTACGTGACCTAAAACGTGTAAAGTGACAACGAGACTAATTTACTAATGTCACTAATGGCAAAGATAAAATATTAGCAGTGTAACTTGTAATACTTTTAATTCAGTTTAATATTATGTATGTATATCAAAATATAGGTGCTGTTGTTTTAATTTTAATGTTACTTGTGATAGGGATACTTCCCTCTTGTCTTTCGAGTGGATTGTGTAAAAGCCAAATCATGGTAAAAATTATATTGAATTATTTTAGGTGTAAAATATGGTCGAATTAAATTTTATACGATACAAATTTTACTACTGACAACTATAATTTTTCTAAGTACAGATAGATGTTAAAATCATATCAAGATAATCTTGTTCAGAAAATGTTTGTATATTATTGTAGGATTAAATGTCGCTTTGGTTCAAGAAGGTCTTCCTCTGTGTACAAGAGCACAAATTGTAAAAATAATGTCCATCTTTCTATACTGCGTTCGTGAAGAATTATTCAAGTATATCCCTCTCGCTCGCACAATGGTATGAAAGTGAAAGGGAAGTACGCCGTGAAAGACTATGATTGGTTGATTTCTAACAGACAATCGTTCAACGCGCATGAAACAACCAATAGCGTAGGTTGTTATTAGTCTTTCTTCGCGAACAAATTGTAGAATATTGGAAGGACTTTATGAGCTAAATTTAAAATTGCCTTCAATTAGCTCGGATATAATTCTAAATAGAATAGTATCAAATTTGTTACATTTTGAAGTGTTTAATAGACCAGAGTATATAAAACTCTTGATTTGCTATTATTTAGGAAATTCTAATTACGTAATAACATGTTTGTGTATGTACGTATGTTTGTGCAATATGTATAGCAATAGTAGAAACGTTTAAGGCGCTAATGTTCGGACCAAGCTCAAGTCGATCTTTTTAAATACTACACTGTATTTTCTTAATACAAAACAATTTTGTCGAGTCTAATCAAATTACATTTACAATTGGGCTGCAATGCTTTAAAGAGTTCCCCTACCGTAAAAAGCTTTAAAAGTTGATACACTTCATAAATAAAGGTTAATGTAATAAAATAATTAGCCACAAAAAATAGTCATTCTTTAATCTATTATAAGTTCAGCAAAACTAATTTATGCGTCGATTCCTCTCTCACTGTGTCACTTTATGTTTGAATGTCACATAGCATTATCTAATCTATTTTCGTTGTGCACCTAAAGTCGTACCTAATGACTGTTTTTAACGTAACAAATTAATAGGTACACAAATTTTATTGTGTGCGTAATTCTAGTTCGTACTGACACATTGCTAGGCCTTAGTCGATGCGATGAAGTGAGCGCTAATCTACACGCATACTCAAATCGGATTAAAAATAGCATCATTATTGTTTAATACTTTAAATAAATTTCACAAAGCGCTCTAACTTCAAATTCTAGCTTGGATAAATATAATTTTATAAAATATTTATCTCTTAAAAGGTTTGTTAGGCAGGCCTTATTATTTTGTATTGTCTGCTCAAAAGATTACGCATTTTTACAGTTTATATAATTTATATGATAACAACTTTATATCTGCGTTACCTCACCAAAAGAACATCATTCATCAGGGAAATCATCTGTTATATCCTATGATAAATAGTTAAAAAAACACATTATAACCTGGCATTAAATTAGTGACTTCGAGTATTCCTAGAACTCACTCAATATTATGTGATGTTTTGATGAGTTTTGACACATCACCTTGTTGATCACAGAAACTGTCTTTCAGATCTAAAATCACAATACACATTATGTACCGTCGAGAAATTTCAACATCTTTTCACGTAGTTGAAGAATGACATTTGTCGTCTCTAAATGTTACTTACACGGTATATACGTAAAAACGCGTTACAACCCGCATAGACAAAGTTAATTGTAAGTTATATGAACTGTGAATGCAAAATGTATAATTTGATAGACATGACACGCTTTATAAAACTCCAAATATCTTCATATTTAAAAAGATCGATGAGTAATAATTATTGTATTGACTGTACATATTTTCACATTTAAATAAGAATAGCAGAAAAAAATTAAAATTATAATATTGAGTTGCATTTCTAAATTACTTGTAAGAATTTTTTTCAATGTCTTATTGAAATAGTTTTAAATTTATAAAAAAATGGATGCGTTTTGGAGTTGGATACGAGCATTTGTCTGATATTTAACATCCTTGTCTAAAATATATTTAAGCCGCGTTATAAATCATGAATCATATGAACGAAGTTTCCATACGTATCGGTCTGCCGCAGCTATGGTTTAAGATAAATCACTTTCTTTAGGGAAACTTCTTTAAATCTGATTTTCTCTATTTAAATGGATTGCTACAAAATTTTAAGCTAACTTTTCCATTCTTCTCACTAACAATAAATTAAGGAACTTATCTTCATGCAAAAAATTACTTACGCGTTAATATTTTTCTGCCCAAAAATATGCTGCTATACTTTGGGCGATAGGCGTTAAATCAATCAGACATGCGCTGTTCTAACTTCCACGCTATGTCCGAAACTTCTTATCCACATAGAAAAACTACCAAGAAGCAATACCAAATGCAATGATATTCTAAGATCTGTAATTGATTAAAAAGTGCCTACATTTAAAAACTTTTTATGCTCAATTATTGTTGATTTTTTAGTATAAGTTTTTTCCAGAAATGTTTCTAACTACGTTCATTTATGCTGCTTTGTTTATATTTGGTATTGCTTTTGACTTTATAATTTACTATATCATTAAGTCAATATTTCTCCACTCTTATGAGACAGCTTAAAAAACAATCGAATAAAATATATTAATTTACATATTCCTGCTCTTGAAGGCATTCTAAACAATGTGAATTTTATATTAGTTATCTTGTAGACACTTCAGTATTGACAAACCAACAGACGTCGGGGGTATCGCTTATGAATAAAGAGAGCTTTATGTAACAAATTATCTTAATTGTAGTAAAACATGTGATCTCTTATTTTAATAGAATTTTGATGGTCAATTTTACTTAATAGATCTAGCAGTGTGTAGTTATCGTAGAGAATTACTATCGCACATTATGTTTTTGTTTTTTTTTACCATGGCAATCTTTTTCTTTTTGACGTTTGCATTATTGAAACTACTAAACGGAATCGTGTAAATTAGTTAAACGACTTTTTTATTAATCTGTACATATGTGTATTTTATATAGGTTTTATGTATATGTGACAATTTTGTTTTCTATTGATTAGAAATAGACAATTTACCTTTATTGAGTAGGCTATGTAATAGCAGGTACGTTTTACACTTGTCTTAAACACGTCACAGTGAAAGACAGTTTCAATAATGCCTCGTGATTTTTAGGGGGCAGTCTATTATTATGGGGATTCATCATATAACTATATATTTTTATTTGTAGATATATTTTGACATTTAATGCTAAACAACGAGCGAGCCGTAGCTGATGTCAGCCGTTAGGACTTCTGCGCACATTGACAAACAGACACATGTAGTACGAGCTATTGGACCAATTGCACACTTTAATTTTTGACGACGTTGCTTATATTAAATTTAAAAATTGGTAAAATATATATTTATTTAGAAAATAGCTTACGTAAATTAAGTTAATTGTGGGATTTTTTATACTGGTCATATCCCTATGATACCTACTTGAGAGGATATAAGATTCATTGTAGATAAACCCCTATAGATGCCACATATAAGTAACAACCATCAACCAAGATTTAGAAAGTGAGAATACTTTAAATCCCACTAAGTATTACATGCATACTATTCTTAAGACACTTATATGCATTGAAATACGATTATGTACATATATAATGTTGGCAATTAATGGTTTGAAAAATAGGTATTCCTCTGATGTCCCCTTTCAAATATGACGATACATTATTACATATTTAAGTTACATTTCTTTCTTCTCGTAATGAAAAAATTTGCAGACATTTTAGATGCTTGCTCACCCGTTGGCTTTACTGTGTATGAAACAGCAAATTATAGCCCAACAGTTATTTGATTATCCGCTTTTAAATATATACACACACTTCAGTACATAATTAACAGTACCCATGTGGTGTCTATAGCGGTTTATCTGTAATATTTGTTCAGCTATGTCGCGTTGATTATATCGTATCGGCAACGAATTGCCTTACCTTTTTCCGTGGAACTGGATATTTATGTTAGAAAATCCCATGCAATAACACTTGATTTTCAAAACTTAGATGGTTCTTTTAAATAATTTAATATTATGCATCACAAAGTTGATAAAAGGCTTGAAACCGACATCATAAAGAAATTCATGAAACTTTGCTTAAGCAATTGGATGTGTCAGCAACGATTCAACGTGCGATTATTTGTTCAAAAAATGTTACCTACCAATATATTTAGCCTTTCTATAGGTCGGTATTGACTAAACGTTATCACGCGTTTATGTACCTACATAATATATCTTATAATATTCTTCGCTCAGTGTGCAACTGGTTTAAATGTAAAATCTCGAATAAAGGTTTATCTTGAAAGACATTCCACAGGCCCTATCGAATAAGCTCAATAATGAAGACTGTTTGAGACTTTAAAACAAGAATATCATAATAAATAAAAAAAATATTTTCTGAACCACCTTAACGAGTTTACGTGTTTTATGGTGATTTAATAATAAGATCGCAATGTTTAACTCACTAGTATGTAAGGACAAATGCTTTACGTCACTGTGATAGACAATACAAATTTACCTGAGAGGAACATCATAGGCATTTATGAGAAATTTAGAAAAAATCTTATGAAACCGAAGCGAAAGTGTACCTTAGTGTAAAATGTACGTTGCTTGAATTATATTTTTAATATGTGGAATGCTGTCTGAAATGTGGAGATTGTTTGTATGTACAACTTAGTTTAAATTTATTGTGGACTACCCACATATTTATTGTAAGACGCTTGGCATGACAGAACTCAAATAAAGGGTTGAAGGATCTGTTTTTTTAAATTCTGTCATACTAAGAACTACAAAACCTATCGAATTTTTGTATATTTTAATTTTTGTAAATTTGTTTTTATTGTATAAAATCTAATTGTTAATC
>DWBA01001165.1:0-11134 GCA_018236825.1 Apodemia zela
TTACAGCTTTTCAAATATTAAAATTTCGTTATTTACAGCAAATTTACTTCATATTTTTAAAATAACTTTCGGCCTAAGTTACCGATTAATGATCGATCGATTACCGAAATATGATCTGCTTTTTTGTCTAAAAACCTGCGTCAAATATCGAAAATTGCATGAAAATTGGTTGATTTATTCGAGATTTACGAATGGCGAAATTATTGAAAAATGTTGTTTTGAAATTTTTTTCAACATTTTCCAACCTATGTTTCATAATTAAAATGCTGTAATTTTTACAAATTTTAGATTTTTGAGCTCAAAGAGTTCTTAGGTTATAGTTTTCGCTTCCTTAAGGTTAAAATACTTTAATTTAGCAGGATGTTCTAGGGATGGTCTGCAGGGTCAACCGCTTAGCATATTTTTTTTTCATTTTTCATTAGCTACGAGCTATCGTTTGCTGATGAATGCTGAAGTGAATATAGAAAAAGCTTACATGTCACTGCCTCCGTTAACAGGGAACATGGACCACGCGAATAGTCTTAGGTTAAGTTCGGGCCTAGCCATTTTTATGGAATTAGAGGAAAATGGGAAGGAGGCTCACCTGATAGTAAATGAGCACTGCCACCCATGTACAGCTATAACACTTTACAGGACTCACAAATGCATTACCGGCCTTTAAGGAATGTTATAAAAAATTATACTAATGACCTGAAGCAAACCTGTGAGGGGCAGGTAACTACCTGCCCCTCACAGGTTATATATAATAAATTTTTGTTTTACTTAACTATTATTAAATATCAAAAATCATATATTAGTCGCAATAAAAAATTATTAAAAACACTAGCAACACATTATATTTTTATTACTTTATTTTAAAATGTTATTGATTTTATATTAAATTATATAATCTACAGTAATATTATAAAGAGGAAAGATTTGACTGTCCATAAGTCTCTAATAAACTCAAAAACTACTAGAACAAATCATTTTCCAGGACAAAAAGTAGCCGATATGCTATTTCAGGTCATCTTCTATCTGTGTGCCAAATTTCATCCAAATCCGTTCAATGGTTTATTCGTGATTGAGCAACAAACATCCATCCATCCAAACATACAAACTTTCGCATTAATAATATTATAATATAGATAACACTTGGAACATCCTTTGCAATATTTGTTTACTAATATTAAAAGCAGCGATGATATTTTATCATTTATGATACTATTGCTGAACCGTTGTAGTACTAGATTAATGAATGAATATCATTTACGATACTATTGATAAGCCGTAGTACTAGATCTGTGAATAAAATACAAGAAAATGACAAACAGAATATACAACCTGAGTAAAATTTATAAAATCGAAAAAATTATCCTGTGTCTAATTTATTGAGTTTCAGGGGGTTAATTTTTTTGTGTAGGCCCTAAAATTATTATTCTCCAGATATTGTATGAAATAATTGTACACTGTATATGTGTGTGTGTGCAAATGAATCTATGTATTGTTTTTATTTGTTGTACACAATGCCTTCCCGTTTATATAGTCCCTATAATAAACACCTACATAGAATTACATATATAAATACTTTTATATATTTAATAAACACCCAAACCCAAAAATACAATCATATATACCCATCACACAAATGTTTGCCCCTGTCAAGAACCGAACCCAAGCCCCATTGATTCTAGTTAGATTTGCTAACCACTAGCCTAACGGGCAGTAAATTTATTATAATTATAAATCTTTTATTGTTCAAAATGAAGATTATTTATTTATTTAAACTCTTTACTGCACAAAACATACAACAGGCGAACTTAACGTCTAAAGACAGTTAACCTTAAACAAAAGATTCATGTAGTTACTACAATAAAAGGTATTAAGCTTTGAACCATTATTTGAAGCCTAAACATTTTTCGCCAATTCAAATAAGGTAATCGCTTAATAAGCATTTTATTTAGTAAATAAAAGAACTATTGTCTAAGTAACCAGATTTAAAAGTAAAATAGTAGATTAAAAGATTTAATAATTTAAATTATAAATATGTGTAATTTCAAGTTTGTCAAAAGACAGATACTCTGCCGTACGTTACTTAAAACACGGTTAAGCCTCAAACTGCCATTTTTTAGTTTTGAATCACACATTACGTTTTGAAAAATTCTCTATCTTTTGTGCTGGGTCCCATTACTGTACGACTTTTACTTTCCGAGATATAGAGCGGGTGTGAACCGTTAAGTAACATATTTTTTACAGTTTACTTTATTATTTAACAGCTATTCCTCAAATTTATGTTATAACACGGCAAAAGGATGGTAACGTTATTATCACGGATCGTTCCAAGCGATATTAATTTATTATAATACAGTTATCACACAATGCTGCACTTAAATTAAGCTATACGACCATAACCGTGTTATAATCAAGTACTTACAGGTGTGTCTGAGAACAAAAACTATGTTATAATAAAGTTACTATAGAATAATACATTACATTATAGTTATAGGCATTTAGCCTTTTTTCAATAAAGTTTATCGATGGATTAAAGTGTAAAATTCTTTACTAAAATACGACTATACAGATATGCTAGATTAAAATCTAGTTAAACCCAGAAACATTTTTGAACCGCGGTCCCCCGCGTTCCCGGTTTCCTCGGCCATTTCGCTACCAGCGACGACGGGGAGCGCTCGTGTGTGTGTGGAGCGGAGCGGCGGCGCGCCATAAATGTTTTACCATGTCGCGTCATACGTACTCAAGGTAAGGTTTTTATAATTTCACTAAATAGAATAGATGCATCAGTGAATTTAATAACCTATGTAATTAGTATGTAGATAATCGATATTTATAATATTTTCTTAAAATAAGTATTACATTCATTCAATTACGTAGTGGTAGGTGACAGGTATATAACCTTTAGCTTATAAATATTTGATTGGAACGAAATAATCCTTTTTCTTATCGTTCTGAAGCCGCTATGAAATCACACGCATCTCGAGTCAGGGTCAACGATGAGTAGGTGCAGCGCGTTGGGGCGGTATGTTTGAAACGAATACCTATCGGACATGGGCTTTCGCGCGCTTTTTTGCTTTTTACCTTCTTTCCTATTCTTACGCATTATTGCGTTGACGACGAGGATATAGAATAATAAAGTACCTACCTATAAGTTTTTTTTAAATTATTTTTTTTTTAAATTAGGTATTTAACTAATTGTGTCTGTCATTATTGTAGACGCTCCGGGGTTCCACAAAGAATTCAGAACATGATGAGCATTGTGAATAGAGAGGTCGTACCTGTCGAACCACCCAAATTACGTATTCAAGAACAAATCATTGGCTTAACAAGCATGCCAAATTCATTAAATGAAAGTGATCCTTCTAGTCCTTCAGCTAATAATGGCATCGATTTATATGCAAATCCTCAACCTGGTACATCAAAAGTTTCGGATTCCAGTTTCCTGTACTGCGATGAAACTATACCGCCGTCTTTACATTCTCTGTCTCCAATCTTCTGTGACTTTGATTCGGATGATTCGGTTAAGGACAAGGACTACGAGGTTACATCTAATTACGTCGATTCAAGTGAAGAGAGTGATACGGACAGGAATATTAAAAAAACACTTGCTCATAAGTCCCAAATAAAATGCATATCTCAAAGAAAAGGTAAGAGAAGCTCTAAAGCAGAGAAAGAAAAATGTGTGCCTTCCTTTCCCAATAAAGTTATATCTCGACGTCACTCATTTAACAATGGCGAAAGAGCTGCTGTTCACGATCCTGTTTTCAAAAAGAGACGAGCGTCGACTGATGCTGCTGTTATTATATCAATGCCACCATTTGACAACCCAGCCACCAGTGATAATGAAGGTGAAGAAGGTTCAACAGCGCGGAAACGAAAAAAGTACAATAGCAGTGTGAAACAGCGAGAAATCCAAAGAAAAAAACAAAAACTTTTGAAATATACTGTAAAACCTGGATGTGACGAGAAATGTATAAAAAAATGTAGTTCTGTATTTGATGAATCTGAACGTGAGAATATAAATAAAACATATTGGAGTCTGCAACGCGGGGAAATGAGAATGTTTATAAGGTCAAACTATATTGTAGCCATTCCCAAGCGTAAGTACACATCTGACCCTAAAAGAAACCCCAAAAGAACTTTTACGCTGCAGAAAAATGACGGAACCGTAAGACAAGTATGTAAAATTTTTTTTTTAACAACTTTAGGTTTCAATAGAAACAATGATCTTATAC
Source organism: Apodemia zela (assembly GCA_018236825.1). Lineage (NCBI taxonomy): Eukaryota > Metazoa > Arthropoda > Insecta > Lepidoptera > Riodinidae > Apodemia > Apodemia zela. The sequence continues at coordinate 4,227 of DWBA01001165.1, forward strand.
TTACCACCTGTCTCGATACTGAAAAAGATACAGATAAACGTGGTAAACATACCAAGAAACCGGCGTTTAATCGTGATTTACTCAACCAACATGTTGAATCATTCAATCCCAGCGCTCCTCATTACCGTAGAGAGCACGCACCAAATCGGCGTTATTTGCCCAATGACATTAATATAAATTTTATGTATAAAGACTTTTGTTCAAAAAATCCCGAGTCAAAACTCAGTTATGACTTATATCGATCTCACTTAAAATCAATGAATATATCTTTCACTCGGCTCGGGAATGAGGAGTGCGAACAGTGCGAATCATACAAACATCACACTAAAGAAACAAGCCATGATGTTCGTAAGCAATGTTTTCCTGATTGTGACACTTGCTTGGCTTGGGCTAAGCATCATGATCGATACAAAAAAGCTAGAGCCCTTTATGATGCTCACAAAGCTATAAAGCAAAACGAAAATAGTATTTATTTTAGCGGCGATCTAGAAAAAGTTATCATGCTGCCTAGAATGGAGATGTTCAAAGCGGTTATATTTTGTCCCCGTTTGACGCTCTTTAACCAATCCTTTGCACCGGTTGGAAAAATATCAAAGGAATCGAAACCTCTTGCTGCAATTTGGCACGACGGAATAGCCGGTAGAAAACAAGAGGATATTATGAGCGCGTACTACAGTTTTTTCCTTCGTCATCGAGACGTTCAGAATGTTAATATCTGGTTAGATAATTGTACATCACAGAACAAGAATTGGCTGTTTTATTCCATGTTAGTCGACCTAGTAAACAGTGACGTTATAAGTACAGAAACAATAACTTTACACTACTTCGAACCCGGCCACACCTTCATGAGCTGCGACCAGTTCCACCATCAAGTGGAACTTGCAATGAAAAAGAAGGGTAAAATATATGACTTTTCAGATTTTGAGGAAGCTGTAGCCTCTGCAAACAATGGCAGAGTAACTGTCAAAGCGCTACAAGCAAATGAATTTCTCAATTTACCCAATAATGTCTCTGAGCGGCGAATTCAGCAAGCATGCCCTAGAGTCTATCTGAAAAATATAACACAAGTCTCGTTTAAGAGGTCAAGTTATGACATGTTGTATAAAAATGATTTTAGTGATGAATACTCAAGTTTTAAATTTTTAAATGACAAGTACTTAAGAAATCCACGTACCAACATAAGCTTCCGGACACAGCCGAAAGGCATTGATGAGGAACGTAAATCTAACTTAATAACTAAATTGTCGCCTATCATTCCAAAACATAAAATGGTATTTTGGAATGGATTGCCTACAAACAATAACACAGAAACGACCAAAAATTCAAGGAGGACTACCTAAACCTAAGAAAGCCATTTTAAATACCCAAGTACCTACAATTCTTTTTTTATTTTAATATAACTACTTAAATGTATATATTACTTAGTGCCATAAGACTGCTTAAGATTAATCTCATAGGTAATAATGTGTTATAAGAATTGTATAAAAGTATTTTAAAACAAATTATGCCTGTCTTGGTAGGCATAATTTGTTTTAATATACTTCTATAGCATTCTAAACATTTATTAAATACTTTAGGGTCCTCTATATAGAATTAAACCTAATAGGGACCCCTATTAGATTTAATTCTATATAGAGGACTCAGTTGATTACATGATTGTGATAATTTTTTAGTTAAAGACTGATTATATTGTAAAATTTAGAAAGCTATATAATAGTCTTAAGACTGAAGAAAATTGTTATAGCAGGTTGTTTTATGACAACTGCAGCTAGTGAGATAGATGGTTATATTTTTTTATTATCTTAAGACACTTTTCACTCCAGGGTTTTAAGTTAGAGAATGTTTTGATATTAAGATAATATTGTGATTTAATTATGAATATTACTAAGCCCAAATGTCAAAAATAATTATTTATGTTATTGATAACCATTTAAAATTGTTTGAAATAAATGATTAATAAATAATTTGTTTAATTTGCTTGCTTGTTTTCTTTTTTTTTCTCGAATAATTGTAAGTCATTGCTTATCTATAAAACGGCTAACCGCGAGCGAAGTATGAGTAGCCTTGTTTTAAGTAAGCAATACCGTTTAACTTGACGCCGCTTAATATATTATTACACAATTACTTGATTATAATGATCACTAAGTGCCTTAACTTGTTTATAAACCAAGGGGCTAAACCTTAATTTTACAGTCATTACTTGATTATATCATAGTTATGCAGCTTAGCCGTATTGTAATGACGTATTTTTTGATAACTTTAAATAAAATTTTTAGTAGTACAATTCTAAAGCAATTACTACGTTATAATACCGTTAGAGTAGGGTTAGCCCTATTATTATGCAGTATTTAATTACTAAACTGGGAAGAAATGCTAAGCTTAATTACAAATCTGTTTTATTGTAAGACTGAAAGAATGATGTTTTCAGTTTTCATACCCCCAAAAAAAATCGTTGATAAACCAGTGACATTTGTCTCTTAGAAAGATTTTTATATCTTTATTCGTTTGGAAGAGACATCATTTCGCAGGTTTTTGTCCGATATCTCTGAAACTACTTTATGGGTTTAACCGTATTTTAAACAATGTACGGCAGTACTAGACACTAGAAACATTATTAATTCTGTGTTAAGTTAAAAACCTCAAATAAAATAAACAAATTTCATTTTATAATAAATATATATTCAGGGGTATATAGAGGTATAATAGAAATATACTTTATCAATTAGATTTTTTATTAAAAAATATTAAACTAAATTTGACAATTTGTAATTATAGGTTATCTGTCAAATAAATAATATTTAAAAACTTGTAAACTCTTTCTTTGTTACTAGTTTTGTAACCTGTCTCAAACACAGCAGCTGAAAATGTACTCTAACACACTTTAAAACTGAAACTGATGTTTTCAAATATAAAAAAATAACAAGAATATTATGCAAAATTTATAAACATAAATATAACTTATACCAAGAAATTAGTGACATTTACATATTGAATGTGATTCTTAATTACAAAATTAATCTAGATGCACAAAACACAAATCATCAAAGAAAATAAAATTTATAACTTACTGTTCAGCAATTGTAGCCAAAAGCTCATCATTAGACACGCGACGCGCCTCGGCGCTGTGTCGATCATTGCTTATATGCAAAACGGCGCGTAGTTCTTCAAGCAACTTTTTTCTGTTGTCTTCCAGTGCTCCTTGAGCCCTAAATACGCTTATCATATTCGAGTAGGCTTCCAATTCTATAAACAAATGAGTATACATTAAAAAGCTGACTATTATACTCCATACTTAGATATGAAACTAAAAAGAACCAGATATGCTTTTTGGAAGTAAACCATAGGAGGGAAAATGAATGCCATTTATAAAACTAAATATATACCGAGTCTTCTAAGTGTTCGACGACATTCATCGCGTGTCAAGTTAAGAAGTACAGGCCACATATTTAATTAATATATTAAATAGCGAATAATCACTACTCAAATTGATGATTTTGAACCATATTTTATTAAAATACTTTACAATCAAATACACATACTGTTTACTTCAAACGACAAATCGTTCATTTTGACAGTTAAATTAGGGTTGTAAAGTGATTGTAATACTAAACGGATAGCTTGAATTTTGTCTATGTCTTTCATTACGAGCTTCAGGTAATGTCAAAACTCGATACTGTTCAATATCTCAGTAAACAATTATAAATCCAAGGAAAAAGTTACGCTCATATTCATTAATTGCAACAACAAACACAACATTATAGAAAAGATCGTAAGAATGGCAATATTTATAAATTAAAATAACAACATTATTTATTTGAAGATCATTGTAATCTTTACAAATAAATAAAATATATTTTAATAATGTTGAATGTGTTGATGTGTTTTAATTTTTCTTAGTATATTTGTTAAAAATTGATGTTGCTTATTATGAGTGTCAGTAAGATAAGAAATAAAATGAATAATAGGTAACTCTGGTATGCAGTCCATCAATCTTTATTTTTCTATACATTTGAATATTTTCAAAATTAACTATATATTTACATTACAGGATGGATTTAATACGACCGTTTTACATATCCTCGCCGCAATAGTATCGCGTAGGTATTGGTTTGGAGGATACGGTTGCTGATACATACATTACACGCCACCATAGTATCGCGTAGGTATTGGTTTGGAGGATACGGTTGCTGATAGTTGATACATACATTACACGCCACCATAAGTATGATAACGAATTATCTTGATATAAATAAAACCAATCTAATCTAGTGTATAATATTGTCAAATACAAAAAGTTTTTTTTATATTTTGGAAACGTTAGAAAATATAAAACACTCCTTTTCTTAAATTAGTCTAAAATAATAAACACCAATGTATTTTTTACTGCCAAATAAAATATATAGCCTATGTCACCCTCACAACTTTTTCCCCAAGTTGATACGGGCCCCTTTTGTATAAATAAACCATCTGTTTCACTGCTAGGCATCTTGTTAAAATCGAGGAAAGGCCAATATGTTTCACTAATATCGTGACTTCTGACTAAGTTTGAGTTCTGCAACGTCTCGCCCGGGTCGGCTACCACCGATTAACATATTCCTACCACTTAAATAAATTCCTATATTCGTAAGCAGGGATGTGACAAACGGCTTATGTTTGTCAACACGCTTAAACGTTGTACTTATTTTCATAAGCATGCTTAATAAATCGCTGTTTACTGAAAACGCTTTTCATAGAAAACGCTTGTAATGAACTATAACTAACAAGCAACAACCCAACCAACCAGAAAAGCATTAAAAGTTATTCATTAAATGCATGTGTTTTAATTTTAAATGTTGTTTTAAATTTGAATTCGTAGTTTCAAAAGAAATATTTTTTTACAGAACTTACATTCGGCGATTTTATTTAACTAATTAAATGAACATATAAAAATCAGTTCACTTATTTACAGCAGTGCGCTATTGAAATTAGGTCACTTTTCAATCACGCTAAATAAAAGTATACGCTTTACGTTTAAACGTAAACTGTTTATACTTTTAAGTCTGCTTGTATGCTTATGTGGAAAAGCAAACTTTTTAAGTAGCTTTTCGTTTAAACGCTTATATCTGTTCGTAAGGTAAGATAGACGGTAAACTTATGCATTTGGCATTATGATTGCAACTAACTATTACGAGCATGTTTGCACGCAATCGTTATCTCTTTCCATTATGAGAGCTTTCAGCTTGTTTGCTATTCTATAATGTAAAAAAATCTGAACCTCCACGGGACGCCTGGCAGATGTGTAATATCGTATTCGTGCAAGTTATTTGCAAGATTACGACAGAAACTTAATATGGCATAATTTAAAAAATTAAATGTGCCGATTTTTTTTACAGATAATGATGACTTTTTTCCACATCTGCCTGGTGTTGCTGGCAAGCCGGTTGGAGAGAGATCACACGAGGCCCCGGGTTCATTTTCCGGTCGAACAATTCAAATGTGCATTTCAGTTTTCTGATAAAAACAACGGTACCTGGAACGGATAAGTGCCCGGTTGGCGATAGGCTTCCCATCTTTCACATTGTGGGACAGAGTATCTTCAACTAATCGTTCGTGCACTGATTGTACTTCTGCCTACCACTTCGAGGTACGTGCGTAAATATACTCACTATTATAATGAATATATGTTTTTGGGAACTTGGACTAAATAATTAAGATGTTATTTTTCAAAATTTGCTACGTTTCCTTGATTTTATTTCAACTTCATCAAGCAAGCGGTAACAATATACATAGATCTTAAAATTATGCAACATAAAAGATCAAAAATATAATTATATGTAGGCAAGTTATAAGTTTAAAACAAAGTGCATGTAGTTGCCCATCACACTAATGCGGACTACTCAAAAACTTGTAAAGCCTACTAAGCCGTGATAGTTTTTCTTTTAATTTCATTATATTTACTACTTGATTTTTTCCCACCTCGAAAACCAACCGTTTAGTAGGAAGAGGGGGCTTAATATTTTACCATTTTACCATCCTGCTGCTATACAAAAACATTATTAGATTTCTTTTTTTTCTTTTTTCCTTTTTAATGCTTGTTAATATGTTGTATGTTGTTAATATCATGTCTTTTAATTTTGTTTCTGATTGGTTTGCTGTATTTCTTGTGTCTGTTTTCTTGTTCTGTTATTTGTTCGCTTGTTGTTTGTATATGTGTATAGCACTGTATGGTGAATAAATAATTCTTATTCTTATTAATAGACATACAATACACATTTTTTGGTAAAAATATTAAGTTAATACGTATTAATTTACCTCAATTGTTCAAAGTTTAGGAAATCAAACAACAATTTGTTCAAAGACAAAGGGTGAATTGGCTTCAAGACCTAGTCCATCAAGTTATCTAGTTGCCTCCTGCATCGCGTGACCGACAGTCGTGGGCGTTATCGTACTATTGCGCTATCGTGGCGTCTTATACAACCAGCCCAGAATGATATAATCAAATAACTGTACAAGCCATAAACATCCCATCTAGAACGTAATATAAATCATTTTCGCACGTAATATATGTTGGTGATGTGCCTTGCGTTCCATTTCCTCGCCCTTTATCGTGCGGCAATTACATACTGTTTATGCGAATGGAGTGTTGGAGACTTTGAATTACAGTTTTTGTATAAAGATGAGCACTTTAACCATAGTAAAGTTGAGCACTTGACAACAATCCGTATAATTGATTAAAACTTATAAATTCGTGAATTAAATACGTCTTTTTATAACTCTAAAATTTTTATGTTTAAGTATTTTATTGCATACTAGCTGTTTCTTGCAGCCAGCTGCATTATAAAAGTTTTTGGTGAATCCCGAAGGAACGACTCATTTTTTCGGGATAAAAAGTAGCCTATGTGCTATTCCAGGTCATCATCTACCTGTGT